>VYYJ01000075.1:0-120799 GCA_021029165.1 Cyphoderus albinus | reverse complement strand
CGTGTAGGGTAAATTGATTTTAGAAGGAGTAAAGCGGGTTATTCTGAGCTACGGAAACTGTTCAAATATGACAACATTTCACAATGACGGTCTGTGACAACTTAAATGAATACTAGAGAAATATAATGGTAATGCTTTCAAAGACATGCTTTTCAATAGCAGCATCGCTTTTTATAGTCTGATCTGAGAGTCTGAGACTCTGTACTGCTACTTGCTTGGAATGCTTGCTACGAATAACAAAAGTGAAAACGGTATTATTTCGTCTAATATAGAGGCGGACAAAATTGACTCCAATTCTTAACAAGATGTCCTTCGCCAACTGAAAATAATAATCATGTTGTGAGACTGGAAAGCATGCTCGAATTACCACAAGTGCAATATTACGGTTTTTGGTAAAAAGGCTGACGTGAGCTAAGCGGTCACATAGATGAAAAACATAAAGAATGTTATTTGCAGTGCCATGTCGTGTGTGAATAACGAAGGGTAATCATATAGATTTTTCACGATGATTATTTTGGAGCCCATAATTTAGAAGCTTACACAGCAAAAACTATGCGTCAACCCAAGTGTATCTTGTAGATGAGTATAAAACAGCATCGCTGCATACGAAATCATTCGGGTTTTCACAGAAGTAGAAAAGGTGTCGTTTTTGGTGAGACGTAATGAAAAGTTGACCATAAGTGAGTAGCGCTTTTCGAACATTTCTGCTTCCTAATTGCTTGAAAGGAGAAGTTATAGCAAGCAATAAGGAGCCTTTTAAATTTGCACCTTAAGGATATGCTTGTGCTGCATTCTGCATTATTAGAGACGACAGAAATCTGAATGTGAAAATTAAAATATGAAGCTTTACTTTTTGACAACGATTCAGTTATCCAACCTGTCATGCACTGTGAAATTATGAAGAATGTTTTAGATTTTTGGAAAAATCAAATAAAATACAACTATGGACGGAGGGACGAACGCACACAAACATTCTACAGGCATACGCTAGCCTGTAACAATCGTTACGAAACGGTCTATCCGACGAGTGTTCGGCTTATGTGTTGCATAACCAACCATGTAATCACGCCAAATCTGTACAATGGTGAGTTTCCCCACTACGACTTCTCTACTGTGGAGATTTCACGCGTAAAATTTCGTTCATTCAACCAATATCCTTTCATTCATTTCTAGGCAAAAGAGTCAACACCGTGGTCATCAAATTCCTAATTGTAAGGCAATGGTAATCTCTCCCAGCAGCTGCATCGCAAAGAGCTGATCAAAATAAAGCATTTAATGGTAGGATTTAGAGGTTCCTTCTGTTTAAATAACAAACAGATTGATTATTATTATAACAATGGATTTTTGGCTGCCCTGAAAAATGAAGTCAGCCAAGAACTAAATGACTTCTCTACGAACTCATTTTCAGTTCTGTTTTGTTGTTCTATGTCCGGGGAATTAGTTAGAGCTCTAGAAAGATTCCAATTGGAAAAGGAAATAAATAAATCGGTATTTCCCGACACACTCTCAATGACTCTGGGACAGCGTGGGACCCACAAGCAAGAAACTGGGGAAAGGAAAGTCGATAAAATCGTGTATGCCCTCACTCCAGCTAAAGTCACCCTCTCTCATTTCTTGGTATCAACTCATCGAGTCATCAGACGAGTGAACCATGACTGCAGATGTTGACGAAATTGGCTGATGTTGATGACGGTATTAGGACAATTTCTGGAATACTCCCAGCTATCTTCATAAAGAATCTAAAAAGTAACTCTTTTGGCTTCATGATCAGGATCGTAGACCATCTCTGTTTAATACACACTTGCATACATAATAATGTGTCATCACAGTATTACTATTGTTGTTTAGCCTTTGTGTAGTTTAGCAAGTCGTAAAATGCGAGCGGAGAATGAATGAGAGAGCCAAAACCAATCTTTGCTAAATCTGGACGGATAGTTCACTGTCTCATTTCACTGCGCAATTTCACAGCTAAAAATTGTTCGAAAAGCATTTCCTTGCCAGACTGACTGAGCGTTTTCAGCATTTACGGTCAAAGCCTGAGCTGAGCACTGTCGGATTTTGTTGAGGGAGACATCATTTTAATCCCTTCAGTCTGCACTCAACTTATTGCCAAATGTTTCTCTTTCAAAGAAAAGGGATACATGAAAAGGTTGCACATGATCAAAGTTGTAAGCAAAGTGCTGTGAATGAGATAAAACGTCTCTTCAGCTTCAGCTAGAACATATCTACCCAAAGAGAATAAACTAGAGAATAAACTGTGAACGTAGTGCTGGCTGTGTTCCGAAATGGCCCCTGTCTCGTTTCGTGCGGATCATGATGATGAGAAACTTCTAAATGATGAAACACGCTGTTATGCTGCATTATTATGGGACAAAAGTGAGGGAAAAGTAATGTCCCTCTGGTAATTTTGTTGAAAAATCGGGACTCTACTTATGTACATAAAATATTGCGTTCATTTTTTCTGTAGAAAATAAATATTTATGGATTTACTATGAGTAACGGGGTTCATTTTGATAACAAAAATAATAAAATTGTTGTCACATTCCCTTCATGTGCCATCCATTTCCATTTCTCTCTTTCTTTGCGAATGCAAATGCAACTCCCATCGTTCGAGAACAAATGCGCCGAGTCAGTCAAGCTCAGCTGCTACAGCCGTATATTGCTGCTGCATTGCCCTTTTTGATTTCTCGTGGGAACTAGATTAAAAATTGAAAATGAGCAATGGGATATCCACCACGGCAAATAAATGGGAGAAGGGAACGCAATGCAGTCAGTAAAGTGGATCCTATGTATCTATGATAAATTCAAAACACTTTAAAGCAATCCTGTAAAAAAATTGCGAGAAGGCACATTCTTCAACACTAATCTGATGTATGTTTTTGTTTGCAAAAAAAAGTAAATAGCGTTTTGGTAGACAAAATTGAAAAGTGCCTTGATGTAAATTTAACATTAACATTGCAAAGTACGTGTCTAGATATACATATAAAGACACCTATAAATCTGCTACAGTTTCGCAATCACCTAAAAAAACGCTAATTGCACTGATAGCTCTATTTGTATTAATTTATTACAGGTAAATTTATGACTTTTCAAACTTGTCGAGTTAATTGAATTGAACTATTTGTAGAATCTGTTTAAGTGTAGCAGACCGTGACTACTACTTAAACTGGACATGTGCTCATCAAAGAAGACACTAAAAGTTTGTCCGTCATTCATTACTTTCAAGAACCGCGTCAAAACTGAATACAAAAGAATAAATATCCCAAAAACATTTTGCAGTCGAGAATAAATTAAATTTGGCCATACCCATCTGTCTCTCTTCCATAAAAGCACGTAATCGTTATTGCATTATAATCTTGATTGTTATTATTACTATTATCATCAGACTTTGTGCACTTGTCATTCCATCATAATTGGACGTATTATATTCGAGTATGAGCCAGGAAAAAAATAGTAGGTGTGAAGCCTTCAACGCCTTTGCCCCTTAAGGTACAACATGTACGCTATTGTAGTGTGGTTACTTTTTATGCATTGTTTGATGGAAAACCGCATGCATAATCTCAGCCGACTATGGAATGGTTTATTCGTGATGCAAATATTTATTTCACTTGAACATTTTTTACTGCGTTCTACAACGCACGCCGGACTGAGTCTAACCTTCTGCGCTCTCCAATAGTTTTCAGGTTTTAATGGCATCAACTACGATATGGCTATAATGATGGCGGCTGTGTGGTAGGTGATCTGGTAGAGATTTAAGAAAAAAATGAAAACAATCAGTTTTTGTTGGTTGATTGCCCCTGAGAATAGAAATGATTGGGTTTGGCGGTGTGTTGGTGGAAATGGGTCCTTTTCATGCTGTTGTTGTCTCATGATTGTAGTGGTAATGACGCAGAAAGGAAAAAGAGATTTTGCTTCATTCAATGAATAACCATGGCTGAGAAAAAAAACTATTTTATTTTTGTCGACTTTTTTTCTGAATGAAAAAAACCAATTGCATTGTAATCATCAAGATTGCAGTGGAGTGCATAAAAATTGTGAGTTTTTTTAAACAAATGATAACAATGCACTAGTAATACAGACAAGTTGGGGCAAGTGAGAATTCTGCCTAAAGGACAAAGTAATTATCGACGTTGCACAACATAATAATTTTGAGAAATCGCTACTTTTAGATTTGTTGTTGTGATACTGAATCAGAATGTAGTTTAAAACTTGTATGTTGCAATACAGGCTTAGACTTAATACAGTTATTAAAATTACATAAAAACTCGCTCCGAAACGAGTGCGTACGTGATGTAGGCTGTATTGCTCAATTTTAAGATTATACCATGGGAATTTATATAATGCCCATTATTCTCTTATGTTACGCTATTTATTGTTAATTTTTGGCAATGTCAGAGCTATTTATAAACAATTTACGACCAACTTGACAGGAGTGATGATGATAGCTGACTGATGATGTCAAAATAGCTTACACTTGGTGGAAAGCACAAAGGTGTAAAATGCGCATTCATTTTTAGCAATACCGTGTTGATTTTAGTTTGCTAGCTAGGAGCTTAATAATGTTAGTGGTAATGGAAATGACATGCAATGGCCCAGAGCCAAGGTGGGAATGTATTGAAGGGTGTTGATGATAGGCGTCACAACGCCATAATAATCTCGGTGATCAGCATGCGTGTCTAACTTAATAATAACACGATTGATATTCCGGCTCTGGGTTCTCTCCTTCAAACGACTACATATTCACACGTAACCTGATCAGCTTTTTCTCGTCTTCGAGTTATTGTTGTGCACAGCAATTATATCCGCATTGCCGAATTCGATTGAATAAAAAAGCTCATGTTCTGACAAGGTTTGTGGGATTGATTCTGTTTGTATTGTATTATTATAATTACTGATGAAAGTCAGAAGACAATCGAATTGTTCTCTTTCTCTTGCGACAAGACCAACCACGAAACCGGAATGGAACACTTAGTTAATCACATTCTCTTTTTGATATGCAGATT
Source organism: Cyphoderus albinus (assembly GCA_021029165.1). Taxonomy (NCBI): domain Eukaryota; kingdom Metazoa; phylum Arthropoda; class Collembola; order Entomobryomorpha; family Paronellidae; genus Cyphoderus; species Cyphoderus albinus. The sequence goes on along the minus strand of VYYJ01000075.1, from coordinate 115,796 downwards.
CTGAGGGAACAATGCATGGTACAAATAACCACACAGCTCAGAGTAAGATATTTGGAGCCAGATAAAAAAATCCTGCATTAAATAAACTTTCTTTCGTTTATTATCATTTGATCTAATTCTATATTTGGCAAGTGCGACAATTTCTTCCTCATCAGTTCGTTATCATCATCGAAAGAAAGAAAAGAAAAGGTACATAGAGACCAGAGTGAAAAAAAGTCAGGAGAAGTTGAAGAAACTCGTTGCTAATGGGCGTCATCAATCAGTCCTCTAGAATTTCTCATCGTGCCTGAAATCTGCTAGGAACGTTCAAGTCTTTTAAAAATTCTACAAAAATAAATGCAATAAAATTGTTGTGTTTAGCACTTTTCATGCTACCTAATAGCCATATATAAAGCGCACATGGTCTTGGCTTGGCAATAGACCCACAATTCAAAAAACAGGAACATTCAGTTAATATCCTAAAAAAGGGAGAAAGAAGAGGAAAAAATCCTGTTTTCCCTCCTCAAAAATAAAGATACATTCCGAAGTTTTTTATTTCAAAGAAGAAGAACTGTGCTACTCTTTGTACATTTGGCATAAAAAGAGGAGAAGGACTCAACTTTCCTAAGCTGAAGCATCCTATATTGCCAACATTAATCATCATCATCAAGAAAAAACGACTCAAGAGTGCTAGTATTACATACCAATGCCATTCTCTCATAAACTCGGTCCTACTTGATTTTTTAAGATACCTAGATCTTCCCTCCCTGCTTACTTCGTAATTTTGCCCACCAGCGCTGAAGAAGATGCCGCAATAGGATATAGCGGACGGACCGAACAGATTTTATTTTTTCTCTTTTTCTCGCTATCAATGACAGCCATTTTCATGGTATGGTAGAATCACCATCGGCTACTTTATCAGAGCCAGATTGAATGAAACGGCCTTCCTTTTCTCTTTTTGTTACAATTTGTTTTTTCTTTCGTCTTACTTTCTGGACTCGTTTCAAGTGTAGAAAAGAAAACAGGGAGCAAGACCACCAAAAAATAAGAATCTTATGGTTTCTGTCACTGAAAACTTTTTCATCATCAACTGTTGTTCGTCTGCTCACTCTCTCTCACATGATTCTCTCTTACAATGAGATGGAGGTGGTATTTTTTTACCCGTTGTGTTCCTCCATCCCCTATATTTGTTACAAGTAAGAACGTCCGAGCTCTAATGTCAAGCTTCAACAATGTCATTACTGCTCTGTCTAATGTTCCCTTTCTTCTGAATGAAAAAAGAGTATCGTTTGAGTTAATGAAGATAGAGAATGATGATGTGAACTGCTAAACGTCCTTTTTTGTACACTTTTATGTTACAATCAATTTTCATACATGATGATACACATTTACGCACGTACACGCTAGTATAAAGCGCCTTTGTTTTTTTTGGTGATTTCCCACATTTCATCCTCAATCTCTGATGAAGCAACAATGTCGTCTTGATTTTACGGAAATGAGGATAAAGTCGACAAAGACGATGAGGCAGTAAAGGAATAATGATGACCATACATTTTCTATGATAAATGACCTTCATTAGTATAAGTTGCACGTAGCTTTATCAATTTTTACATGTTTCTTCTTGTTATAACTACGTATATAGTTAAACATAGTTCTCATCCATATTGGTAAAGTTGAGACATTTAAGGTTTGTTGCTTAAAATTTATCGACGTGCTCTCCTTTCCAGAGAAAATCCATTAGTTTGTACACACTCAAATGAAGCTTCGTCTGAATTCTGCTAAAGCAATACACTTAAGATGATGATAGCGTGCCGAAAAGCGAAACGCCGGTGCAATTTTTTAAGAAAAAACAATATTATCTACAAGTGGGTTGACCTTGAGTCATCCTCTAGATTTTCAGCAAGCATGCTAGAGAAAAGTTTGAGGTGTGCTCACAATATGGAATAGTTTGGAGATGAAAAGAAAACCCGTGGACAACAAACACGCCACATCGTACAAAAGAAAAAATACGTAAGCAACCAAATAGCTTCTTCAAGAGCAACTGAAAGAGTTGGCTTTATCTTCTTTATTTGTTTTTCTCACTCGTTTTCCTATCATCTTCTCTTTCTATTATCACATTATTGCATCCTCACATCATCATATATCGTGTCATGTAAGTAATACGGAGACAAGTCTTTTGATCGAGCAAGAAATGGCTTCTGTTCTGCTCCCTTGTGACTCTTTCTCTCTGACGATGCGAAACTAATTCTTTAGCCAAATGCAAAGTAGAGTTTGTGAATATTCCAGTTCTGTGACATTTGTTGTAGATTTAACAAAAAAGTCATTCCGCCTCCTCTCCGAGTGACACACGATACGGTGGACACGCTAAAGTAATATTTGTCAACTACGTCCCCACTCGTACACAAACAACTGCGTACAGCATACATGAATCTACACTCAAAGTTGTCAAGGTGGAGAATGTGCTGAGCAAAATGCATGTCAAGGGTAAAATGAATTGACGACAAGAAGAGGAGAACATAGGCATAGTGCTTCCATTCCTTTTTCTCTGATCTCGCAGTAAAAAATGTGACATGGCGTAATATATATGTTTTTCTTGCAAAAAGCCAAAATCGAAGGTAATATATTGGACAAGCTGAAGATGAATAAAGAAGTGGAAAAAATGAGGTAATAAAATTGCGTTCTTGCGTCCCCATATATTCCGTATGTATAAAGAAGCTCCCCACGTAATATTGTTACACTCCGCACTTTTCAAATTATGGCAAGTACAAAAATGGAAATATGGAATGCCAAAAAATAGTTTTGCTACTGTGTGCCTACTCCTATCTATCTCACATCAATAACCACTTGCACTTTGTGTTCTTGTTGTTCCATTTTTACGACTAATATCTTTAGACATTCTCGCCAAATATGTAAGACGAGTGCCAAACTCAGCATACAAATTCTATGCATACCATACAACAGTCAAAAGCCAAGAGAAAATTGCACACGTTTTCGGCCAGATGCTTGTCAATATCAAGAATGAGGAAATATGCAATCTGCAAAAAAATATTACAAAACTCTTGGAAAAGTGAGTGCAGGAGGAAGGGATTCATTGGATCACTCTCTATCGTTTGCGGATAAAATGATTTCTCTTACTTAATAACATTCATAAAAATAATCATCACAGTTTCCACAGTCCATAAAGGTAGAAAGCAGCAATCGACAACATTTTTCTTTCCTACGTTTTTACCGGATTATCCACTTTGGAAGAAGGTGCCATTAGTAAGCATATATGGATGAAAGTGGTGTTCATAAATTGTGAGGTGATGATGATGGTGACGCTTGATGTACGCTGAACATGTATATCAGGAGGTTAGGAAGAGAAGATGAGAACAAAAATATGTTTGTAAGGCGTTCAAAAGTGGTGAACTATGTAATGTTCCTTTTCAACTGCTCCCGGCTGCCGGTTCGTCTTACAAGTAAAAGCCACCACTTTGCTTTCCTGCAACTGTGGACGAGAGATTTTAGGAAATATTAAAAAGTATGGAAAGTAAATGATGCATAATGTACCATTTCATTTAATGTTTTATGCTAGGACGCCTTTCCATCACTGACGCGTTGAAAAACATGGAGAGGAAAGTGATGAGAAGAATAACGGGGTGTGAGAGAGTGGCAGAGGTAAAATGTACACGTTATAATGGAAGGCAGCGAAATTTACATTTTTACACAATGTGAGCATTTCCCATCATCCTGCAGCAGAGATGAGCCACAAACCCTTGAGCAAGCAAATGTACGTCGTAATGTAGTAGCCCTTCTCAATTCTACATCTTGTGGAACGGATAATTCATGCAAATCACGCGAAACTGGAGTGTGTACCAAAGTACACTTTAAACTCAGACGAACAACATAATAGGACTGTACTAAATATTCGCCCAGGGCTAACAAATCTTTAAATAATACTTTTACTTCGGCTACAATCTACGACCTAACCTTAGCAAGAATGAATTTGCAGCAAAATGACAAGAGTCGCGTAAACAACCCTTTCCTCTGGAGGAACGCTACAATTTTCAGCTTGCTTGCTTCCTCTCACTCACACACTGACACATACAAAATAACTTACTCGCCCGCAATATTTTCTCCGTTTGCAGCAGCGTTTCATTTCAAAGGTGAGTAAACATGCCAGACTTTGTGTCTGTTATTTCGAATGATTTCCATTTTCCTCGACGCTCTACGAAAAAAGGACCGGTCGCATATACAAACTACAGAAACTAGTTAAAAGAAGAAAACTTCCTTCCTTCAAGTCATGCTCCACTTTATACTTTTTCTTGAGAATTAAAAAGAAACTTACTTTGCTTAGCCTCGACTAGATCAAAAAATATAACGCAAAATTACTGCCAAGAAATACAATTTTACGAGAATCAAATCAATATATGTAAATAGGAGTGAAATGGGAAGAAGTACGAACATTTGAAATAAAGTTTCATATTTCTATGCAGACTACACAAGATGAAAAAGGGCAAAGGTAGAGGTAGTTTGATTGATGGCATTTTTCTCAACCCAGAAGAGCATACTGGGAAAAATTGTAAAAAATTATCTGAGCAGACATTCCGTTGTGCAAAAACGAAATGAGAATGAAATAATGAAATTCACGAAAAGGTGTGTTTCCCTTTTTCCTTTCTTACCGTTTCGTTGAAGCAAACATTAGGATAGTGTAACCGAACTTGCTGATAAAACTCATCATTCTCGTCGTCATGCTCATATTTCTAAGAGAAGACATCCACTTCGATAGATTTACATATCCACCATCTCTGCATCTAGCCTTTCCACCTCTATTCGTCTCTACCATCATTGTTTTGAATTATCCTTTTCATGTTTCGGAGAAGACAAGATTTTTATTTCATTAAAATTGATTTCGACAAGAGTCGTAAAGAAAAGGATTTTTCATTTAGCCTTTTGTCTGATTGCAGAGAGGTTTGTCTTCTTGTCACATGTCAACACTTTTCAGCCGAAGCCTTGGGAAAAGATAAATAAGACTGAAGAAGTGAATTGTTCCTTTATTTTGCACTTTATAACAACTCCTTGTACTCTGCAGTGAAGATACGAAGCAATGAAACAGTTGCGTTTTATGTTATCATACGTCATTGTTATTAACACGAAGATAGTTTCAAACTGTCATTTATATTTTTTATTTCTGCGAAAACGGTACGGATTTTACTTACGCAACAGTCGTACTCGTCAACCCTTTCTTATTATCAGAATGTACACAAAACATTCTTTGTGTCTATGACTTTCTTCCCTCTTGAAGAAAAGTCAAAGTGGTTAAAGGATGAGGAAAACCAAGCGGGCTGACAGGCAGAGGAGATACGCCTTTTTAATGCTAGAAATCACAAGTGTCAGAGATGTAAATGGGAAAAATAAGAAAGGGATAGAGCTTAAGTTTAAAAAGCCATCATCAGCGTCATCATCTGCACCGTTCCACCAAGCATTTTGTAACTTTTTGTGCTTAAGCTTTTTATCGCATATAGTGTAAACGCGGTTGATATATTTTATGTAATGTTTTTCATAAAATAAAATAAAACATTGCGCACCACATAAAGAGTTGGTCATGTACGTTCTACATGCCTAACTGACATATAAAATTCTTTCAGAAGGGAGGAAGAGTGGCAATGAAAAGGATTTTCCATGTTCAAAAGAGATCTCAACCTCATTTCTCTTCTTCCTTTTTGCAACTGTGCAGCATTCTCGGAAACTACTTCTACATGGCTTGCAGCGGTCTTAAAATTATTATGATATGTGGTGCATTATGCTGTTGAAGTATTCCTTATTCTTGACAACTAGTCAAGAGTTGAAAATTGTGTGCCGAAAAACAAGGTCCTTCGGTCCTCCTCAACGACATTTTGAAATTTCGAGATATCTCTTTTGCATCTCCTCTCCCTCACGCAGATCCTGTCTGAAAGGTTATGTAGGACTAGGCATACTCAGACCACAGATCGCCAAAAATCCCTTTCGAAAAGAGACAAGGCCGCCATTACTTTCTGCGAGTGAATCAAAATCTCCGTCTTAGAAGGCTTTTTAGCTCACATTGAGATAAAAATGTACTATAACGATGAAAATGTTATCCTTGTTTCAGAGACGAAACGTACCAAGATGTGGGCTGGTATTTAGTAATTCATTCAATTTCTCTACTTTCTCGACGGAAAACTGAATGCGAAAAGATTCCCCAAGCCTGAGGTTGTACATGAGTTTCGAAGATATGCACTGGAATAAACGTGAATGACAAAATTATAAAAGCGCATCGAAGAAATCGAATTCTGCTTGTTTTGAATATCACAGTACCCAACACGTAATAAAAAGAGGAACATAAAAATACACTGGGGAAGTTGACGATCATCCTAATCTTGACTGTCAAAACACATCCGCAGTGCTCCGGGGACGGTCGACAGGTTAAGTGTATTTCTTAATGCTCTTAAACATTTTTGTCAGACACTTCTCAGTCGTAAATTACCTTTGCAGACGAATATTTAAATTACCCTAGTCGAATGAAAATATTTACTATTTGTGCAAGAAAAAAATGGTTGTGTTTTTGAAGCTAAATGCTACGAACTTTCGGGACGACGAGCAAGTAAGATTATTAGATTGTGGTAAGAATCTCGCCCGTGGAGACGTTTGGCCAACATCCACTTAGACTCAAAGGGGTTTAAACATTTTTTCACGTTTGTCAGTAAGTGTTTAATTTCTTCAGCCAGCTCACACTTGTTTACAATCACGATGATCCCCGCCATCACCGACTCAACTCTCATCAGCATATTTTACTGTGAGAGTTCACACTCAAAGAATGCAAAGACGTGTTTGGAAAGTAATAAAAATCACCATTTACCTTCCGTTATTGCTAATATTTTCACGTTATTACACAATATACCATCACTGTTCACAAGCATAGGTAACTGCATCTCATCGTTGATGCTGCTTATTTTTATACCCTTCTTACTACCATTTAGTGTCGTGACAGTGAAAATGATGATTGTTGTAATTCCACGCTGCACACAACAGCATGAATAAACAGTCAACAAAAATAATTTCCTCTTGACTACCTAGCATTTTATATCATAAAGGAATGTCAGAAGAATCCATGTTTGAAATAAAAGACCAGACAAAAATTAAAGATTCCAAATATCTTCTCTGTTTCAGTTTATATCAATAGTTTGTTGACACCTTAACCGTGAAGGAGTAAAATATTCATCTTTGCCCCAGCCATAGCTTAGCAAATCTGTAACCATGATGTAACACTTCATAAACACCCGAGAGACACAAAATAACAACAACAAAATTACTAGTGTTAATCCAGAGCATGTACATATAAACATGACTCATTCAATTACAACGGCCTAAATCGAAAATAGTTACTGACTGTGAGTACCTTTTCGAAGAAGGGAGAGATTTTGATAGTATAAAGAAAAAAGGAAATCTTCACATTCCATTTTGCGCAATGGAGAGATCGTAAAATACGTCAAGTGTGAAGATGCTTATGTTCTTTTGTTATTGATTCTTCTGTCAATATGAGCCACAAGGATTTATGATAATGCCAGGGCACAAGTGAAGTGAGTGGTTTTTGCCCTGTGAACTTCCTTAAACACATTATTTTGTCATGTCACTTTTTACAGCCTTTTTATGCTTTCCCCCTTTAGAAATGGTAATCACCAGCATTTATTATAAAACAATGGGAATAAAGTTCTACCGTGAAAACGAGTTTGATTCGAGAATGGAACTAGCAAAGCGTAAAATGAAAGTGTTCATAGTTTCTTTTGAAAGAGACCCAGGTTTCATTAGCCATATGTGAAAAGAATCAGTTTTTCTGACTGTAAGGATGCTCAAAAAACAAATCCAATGACATGGTGTACTTGAGTGACTTTGAGAATGTCTAAAGTCGAAAACAAATATAGCTCACAACACAACAAAATCCTCAATACATAAATGGAAGATCAAGCGAAACGGATTACTTTTGTTCGCTTTGTTCTTTTTGGAAAATGTAAAGTACGTGCAAAAATAAGTTTCGTCATATAATGATGTTTTGCCCGATGCATAACACATGAAGAGAACAAAAGCTTGACCTTATTACATATTTAGCATGCAACATTGTCTCCTGGTGTTACTTACAACCTGAAAAGAAAGCATTTTTTATTACCAGTCGAGTGTGTGCTCAGTGATATCAGTTTCATCCAAACAAAAAATGAGAATGCTCTTTTGTTTACGCTGGGAATAACAAAAAATAACAAAAGATGGATGGGATTTGGGAGCAAGAAGCTAATAAACCGTGTTTTTGTTTCGCGTAATGAAAAATAAGGATGAAAGCTCACAAAGCTTCTTCGCTTAGTCTATTGACTTTGCTGAGTTGTCGTCAGAGAAAGAGAGCAACGCACAAAAAAATCTATGTAATCATATGCTCAAAGGAGAGAAAGACGAGAGCTATACTTTTTCCTTGTCAGCTGAAGACAAACATTGCTAAAGCGTTTCAAAATCACGAAGTCCATTCTGTTCATCAGCTTCTCGTCATCACATCACAACATCAACATCACAAACTTCACAATCTTCCCAAAGTTATCGCGACAACTGAGTTGTCTTAGTTTTTGCGAGCTTTCAACGCTCAGCTCATAGTCAGAAACTGATTTTATTATCCACTTTGAAAATCGCAATGTCAACAAATAACCTACTTCCTGTCAATAATGTATAAATAGACAGATTACGGATGGATGGTTAAGCCTAACGTGAACCTTAAAACTATGTTTTTACTTCCCCAGAAACAAGGAGGTTCATGCGTGTATGTGCGTGCTTGAAAGTAATTTACTTTTAGGAAGAAAAAAAACGATGAGCAAACATGACACACACAAACAATTTTGCACTACGGCGAGCGGATCCGGAAGAAACAACGTTGAAAGACGCACTTGTAACGTGTTGATGTTGCTGATGGGAAGGAAAGAGAAGCGAAAGGAGGAGGCATAATCGACGGTGTGTGGACTGAATAATAACAAAAAAGAACGAAATGGGCAGCGGAGCATGAACTTTGGATAACGGATTTTCTTCATCTAGGATTGCATGAGTTCATACGCTTATGCAAATTTTTGCGCCACGTTGACTAGAAATAATATTAATCCTTGCGTTCCTTCAAGTTGTTTACATATTTACAGATAAAAGATTTACAATGGTTCAAAAAATGTTTGAATTTGTAAATGCATGCTAGTTTTATAGACGGTAAGAAAAAGACGCAGCTGAAAATCAAATTCGATTAAACAGATGGGAAGACAGTAAAACCAGGAAAACGTAAAAGCTTCATCCCATGCACAAATTGGGAACAAAAACTAAATAAGTTGTGAAAGGGAAGATGAACAGCTTTTCCCAAGAAATTGGAACGAGTATTTTTGTAGCATTCGATCTTTGTAGTTTATTACCTCACCTGCTTACACAAATTATGTTGAGGTAATCGAAAAACTGGGTGAACGAATATTTTTTCCGACGCTTGTGATTTCCTTCTCTGAATTCATCACACTTTCGCTCTCACAAAACAGTATGAGAGGTGTGCCAATCGTTTTTATATAAAATGTTAGTTGTGACACATCGCTTTGCACTGTGGTTTGATCTTCGGGTGGTCTTTATGACATTTTACAAAATCTCATTCCGTCGTAATAACTCATGAATTGTGTCGGAAGCTATTTCCTACTACAAGGACAAATAGTTGCATCAGCGGACCTCCACATCAGGAAGCGAAGTACATAGAAAAGCTACCGTGGTGACTGTGACACGGGGAGACGCACTGAACCATCTATTGCAAAATTTTGCCATTTTCCCTTCCATTAACTTTGACGACAAATTCCTGCCGAGCTCTCAAGCTATGCCGGAGGACATTTTTCCCGACAACGTTTGATTGGACGTGACAGCATTTCCGCCGAATTCCGAAATTACTGTCACCTTTAACTCGTTTAACTCGTAAAGAAGTAGCAAGCAATGTGGAACACTTTTGTCATTTACAAATAAATTTAAGTACGTAAGTCACGATGTATTCACCCACGACAGTTTCTAACATAATTATCAATTTTCTTGCTCACAAGAAGTCCCTACTCACATCTTACTCAATACAAGAAATTCCCACTAATTCAAAGAAAAGACTCTGTTTCGTTCTCCCAGTTCATTCACATGTAGTTACGTGGAAAAATTGTATAACTGAACACAAAGAATCTCTTTAACTATTTTTTGGGGAGGCTCAACGAAATGGATGTTTTATGGGGGCATTAGTCATACGGAAACTGGCAATAAATAAAATCCCATGATGTTTTTCTATGTACACTTTATGATTATTACGTATGCAAGTACTGACTCAATATTGCCGGCATACTAGAGCAAATCCTGTTTAGAACAATTTCATAAGCCGTTTCTCAACTTAACTAGCAGGGCATTATCCCACATGAATGTTTGACATGTACCATGTGCCACAAACACAAAAGTGTTCCTTTTCTTAACAGACACTCACAGGATTGCTCAAGAAAATATGTAAACAAATAAATGGGCCTTATTGAGTTACAAATAGCACTGAACAATTCCGACCTTACACAGGGTCTGAAAACTCTGTGAGTAAGTAAAATGAGGTGGACTTTGTTCCCAAGAATAGGATAAGAAAGAAAGGATTCTTTTCTTTTAAGTGTAATGTTTGGTCGGCCGTCATCCATTTTTAAGTAGGTAATATGGATCCACCGAAGCGAACCAACTTTACTTACTTTACTACATGTTGCGTTTCTACTACATTCATTCAATTCCTAACAAGAACTGCAGTTGTTGTTGCAAACAGCGTACAAGAAGCGGAAGGGGAAAATGTGGAGCAGGCCTGTTTATTGATTTAGGTATAAAATAATAATGCTCTGTTTGTTCTATTAAAGCGTGGCATTGTTTTCAAGAGGATGGACAAGGAGAAAAAACTTTTCTTTCTGTCCTGATCGCACCCAAATTTCCCTGGAAAACGCGGAGTGGTTCTGTGAACTATCTCAAAACTAGCTTTTAACATGATGATGAACACTAAACGGGAGATCGTAACGGTCTGTCGACAACCCCGAGCACGTCACGCCGCTTTCATCAGCATCCTGTTTGCGTGTCTGTGTTAAAACAATCTTCTTCCAAAATTACAACTAACCTATATAGCTACATTTATCTCTACTCTTTCTTTGTTCCACCACCGTCGTCAGAGTAGCCAGATAAATTTGAGATGCTTGGCAATATAAATATACATAAGATTAATTCTAGGCAGTGAAGGAAAGGAGTCATTCCAAAGAAAAACGATTACTGTTACTGAAGCCGATAACACCGCATGACCTTAGCAGACAATTTCTGGAACACACACACTCCTTCTGTTTCTAATGTTGTAATTCTACGACCTACCAATGATCGGGCAACGAGTTACAAGGAGCACAAACTTAATAAATTGAAGAAGTATCTGCGTGCGAGTGTGTGTGGGTGGAAATAATCCTCTCCAATTACACACATTTTCTCATCATCATCATTATGATACAGATGCAAACAAGCTGACACGCATACCTAATTTTGTAGAAGAGACCAAGCGTCTACGTCTATGTCACTTTTTACTGGACCATTCCTTGAATGGCCAAACCGACATAGACAATCGATGAAATCGTTTATGGGCTAGTAGCCCAATCCTCAAGCTTTCTCGATTAGCATTTTGTCAGATGAAACATGTACCTAATATCGTGAGAGTGGGTAATAAAGTGTGGTGTAATCTATTTGTGAGGCTATTACGAGTAGTGTACACGGGCTTTTAACTACAGTGGGAGTAGGAGTGTTGGGAATTGAATGCAGATAAGGGAGTTATATGAAGGAAATTGGGAGACAACGTAAATGGCTGTATGGGCTACTAATTGTCGATGACATTTTGAAGAGGACAAGTCTTAAAATATGGTTTGGTCCAAATTTCTATCTGTCTCTCTTTATTGTGCCATGTGCTGCTAAATGGTCTTTTAGACTAAAAGCTAACCTAAAAGTGGAGCGGCACACATGGATAATATATTGTGAATCATTTAAAAACACTCATGGCCACAGCGCAGCGTTGTTCGATGGAAGAAATTTCGCTCGAGTCTTTGTCTCTAATCCAGCCTTGGCTCTGCGAGTTGCAGCGACTGCAAAAGACTCCAACTCGAACTGAAACGGATCAGGTTAAAAAGGGCATAGGTAAACCTTTTTGTGGTAATAAATGGAAGCACCACTGCACTTCAAGCAAGATTAAATTGAACAGTGTAGCAGAATCCTTCCATTCCATTACAAAATGCTACAAAAAACGGCAGACCGAGCCATAACTCAGCGTACAGAGGGGAATGGAGGAAGAGTATAAAAGTGGCAATAATAACCAAATATATTAATACCTTATTTTTACAAGAATCGACACTTACGATCAACATGCCAGATGTGCCTTGTGTCGATCTGACCAGACTACTAATTGACATTACACAGCAACCACCCAACAGAGCAATCCTTCCTTCTCTCATTTTTACACGGTCTTATCATCGCCCATATCTTGGGATGCCGTTGTGAAATAACTCTACTAAATCGTTGTGTAACAAACGACCAACCCTTACGTAAAAATATCTACAATAATGATAATGATAATAATTACGCTATGCACAATGCACTTTAGGGTGGTGTTCTCTCTATTATGTACATAGGAAGAGGAAACGTGGCATTCTTTAAAAGGCTGGAAGCATATTCTATTCAATTCAATGTTATTTCCTTGATTAACCTTGAGTATAATCCCACAGCCTGCAGAGAAAAAATTCATCCGATTTCATCCATACGATGAAGATGCTGATGGAAGTTTTATCTAACAACGCTTGCAGCTCTTAGCAATTTTTTCGCTGGCAGAATAATTCATTTGAGTATTGAATTTGCCTCCGTCTAGTCTTACAAGCAGGCCATTTTAGTGATTTCTCATTACAAAAAAAGTAGCTCAAAAAGTATTCTTGTCCATGTCATCAACTTGGTTGTGCTTTTCTATTAAAAGTCATTGTTTCTCATGCAAAGAGCATATCATTAATAACTTGACTATGACGAAGGATCAGAGAACATGAGAAAGACAAAAGGCCCTTGGCAGCTAGTCAAAAGCAGAAGGTAAAAAATACGGAGAAGTGTGAGCGGACATTTTTCCATCATTATTATTGCTGTCATTTTAATAAATGGTGTTGCAGCGGTTTCTCATTCTGTGCTCATCTCTCTGCCCTGATACATTAATGTCGAATGACGGTTTCAAATTAAGTAATTTTTTTGGAACACCTTTCATAATTTTATTTAATAATGCAATCCTTCCTTTCCACAGAAAACCGCAAGGTGAAATATTCCATTGTTATTAAATACTCAGCTGGAATGTTTTCAGAACCCTGAGAGTGAGAGTTACGAAACGCTAAAAGATGCAAAAGCCTGAGTTTTTCGCTGAAATCGTTTTGTTTAGTGCATCATGATGATAAGTCCAGGTCGACCGGTTGGAAAGACGAATGATATGCTCCAGTTCTTCCTTTTCCTCTCACTCTTTTCAGCTGGTTCGTTGGCCATGGCAGCGTTTAGGTGAATGAGTCAGTTGGTTCGTTATCATTTCAACTTTTGTCATGCATCAGTTCTTTAACAAAGCTACATAATGCACAGCTATTCCGCGTAGATAGGCGTTTCTTCCTCACATTCTTCCACACTTTTATTAACTAACCGTGTCCAAAGCTGAAAACCCGAGTAAACTCCTATCATAAAAATAGATTCGCTTTTGAGAGGCGAACAGAGGAAAGCAAAACCATTTTTATCTTTCCTTTCACAACCATTGCCGTTTACTCCCGCTCCACCTCTCTAATATAAAATACATTCCTAGCTTGTTGATACGCAGATACTCTGTGAAGTGAGGCATGATGAGTACCTAGATTTTAATTCGGGTACGGACCTAAAGGCTCTCTCAACATTTTTCAGGCGGAAGAAGGGAGTAATATGACGGTTTACTTGTGCTCACAATATTCCATCGTCGTACTGTTTAGGAAAGGAGTATTTTCAGATTTTTTTTTTCATTTTGTGGTCTCTTTGACTTATACGGACATCTCACCATCATCCACCTTCAGCGACCATCATCATATCAGACGGACTGAATTTTATGCTGCACAGTGAAAGTGTACATAAATGCAGTAAAGAAAAGGGCAAGGCATGCCTTTATAAGTAATGCATAAATAGGCGTTACACGCACAATTTTTTATTTCATCCTGCTGTTTTATCACAATTATTATCATCCTCCTCATCTTTGTGTTATGTTGCTCTGGCTCTTTTTGTATGACTAAAAATTGAGGCAATGTATTTATTGAAGGTGGAGGATGAGCACTTTATCAACAATTTCATTGTGATGCATTCACATTACAATGATAAAAGAGATCACCACCCTTCAAATCTGTTGCGTTTTTACTATCGGGGTCATGTGTGTAATAATATGGATAATAGGTCTAAAAAGACAGCGACAAAAAATTGGTTGATGTGAGTGCTGACTTTATTCTCCAGATAAACGTTTCGCTTGCTGAGAATTGAAATGATGTCCAATTTCAGCAGTTTAGAATCAAAGTGACATGAATGGATCATCATTTTCTCTGATTATGCAAGCTAAGTTATGCAACAAATTGAGGATATTATTTTTTGGGCGAAAAATCATTCTGTCAGATTGAAAACATCTCCTAAATTATTATCGTTTCTAAATTGAATAAAATTTGAACGATAAATTTCCTGCTGTCATAAATTTCTAGAAACCTATCTAGTTATTTAGTTATAGTTTCTTATATAGGAATGAAGATAATGTTGATACTTTATGATAGCTTATTTAGCGGAAAAAAGTGGGGAAGAATGAGAAAATATCTTCCAAGCAAACATTTTATTGGCCTGGTAGACACACCTAAATTGTAAAAAGAAGCAATTAACTACTGCGTTAAAAATGTATGCGTTTCTAGTTATCTGAATTTTGAAAGTCTTGCGACTACGAAAAAGTTAAAGTTTTGAAGTTTCATTCTCTCAGAACATGCCTAACAAGTTTTATGAATGCATAACATTGCATTATGATGTGGTGGGAACAGAAGCGAACAAATGTTTTTCTCCGCTTCACCTGCTCAACATTCAACAATGTGTACAATTCAACAATATACACAGAGACCCAAACGTTACAGTCACGAAGCCTGGAAAAAGGAAGTTTCGACGGTTTCGGAATTTTAAGCAAACGGATAGAGTAGAAAGAAGAAACTAACTTCATTGTAATATACTAGCCCGCTTAACTTCTAACTTAACCGTAATATGGAATTATGTTGAAGTGAACTGGCGGTGAGACAGGACCGGGTTCACGATTTCATTTTATTCTTTTCGCTGCCCCCGTCTGATCCTCTTGTGCTTTTCAACAGTAGAAAAAGCATTCGCTCGTGCTCTTCTTATTACTGCATTTATGTCATGAGTGTGAATGCGGTAGTGGTGGTCTACGCACAACAAACTTGAAAGTTGACTGGACTTCCATTGCGAAATGTGGGTGCACACTCACTCACAAAGTACGCACATAAAATTTAAAAAAATAAACTACAGGAGACAGCGAGGGTGGGTAAAATAGGCGGAAGCTCAGCAGAACATTTCCATGTTCATTTCATTCATTTCGTATGTCACTTTCAGTATGAAATGCATGATTTTCATGACCCTCTTTTGTGACATTATTATCGGCAAATTACCCTCATAGGCAGAGTCCCACATTGCTCGTAAATATTCAGAGCCAACTGGGAAGGCATTAGGCAGATATATTATAAAGAATGAATTTTAAAAAGCCTCTTTTCTCCTTTTCTTGAAAATGTAAACATTTTCTCTTGCTACTCTCTCCTGCGTCGTTCTCCTTTGTCTGCCTCTTTTCATAAGTTTTCTTGCTTAACTTACTCTTGGAAAGTGCAGCGCCAGCACACACTAAAATTCCTCTTTTATTTTCTCCATTTCCTCCACGTCGACACAAACTAATGAAGAGTGCAGATGTATGATGGAGCACAAAAGGTACGCCAAGGAGAAAATATTTAGAAATGTTTCGAAAGGAAAGGAAAATTGTGTCCTTGTAGAAAAACATCCTTTTCCTTATGCCTTCCTCTCTTGTTGTCAGTACATGCCGATGCATATAAATAAGCATGTTGGTGTCAGAGTGACAGGTCTGGGGAGAATGGAACACGACAACCATTACTCTTCTTCCGAGACACAAGAGAAAGGAATGAATGGCGAGTTTTATAACTCGGCCTCCGTTATTTACATGAGCAACCGCGGCAGAGGCAGAGACAACTTCGCAGTTCGCAATGCTTTTACTTTACTATTCCTTTTAATATTCCGTTTTAAAAAGTCTTCTTAAGTTAGATTTTTAGTCATTCCGCAGGAAAAACGCACACGTTCAAGAAAGAAAGAACTTTTTTGTCTCTTTCTTTAAGACAGCTTAGCAAAGTAGGTCAAGCACGAGTTACAATGCGAAAAAGGAAAATGAAATTTCATCACCGATTCCATTTTTCTCATTTCTTTCAAATCCACCAGACTTTTAGTTTAAAAAAAGTGCGTGTAAGTAGAAATAATAAAAGGGAAGGCCACCAGACTAATATGTTGATTTTCACTGAGACTAATGCGAATTTAATGAGTTTTCCAATTCAACTGCTCCCTCTAATAAATATTTTTGGGCGGAAAGGCATTTTAATAAGGTTTTGCAACAACAACTTTCTCAGAAAAGGTATCTCGACACACAGCCCAGCAAAAAAATGGGCAAGGGGAAGGGAGACGAAGGACCAAGTCCAGGCTGGGTCAGCCGACCAGCAACGTTTCATTCGGCAACCCCAATTTTCACAATATTTCTGCTATTCATCTGACAAATTTATATGGAGACTGTAACAGCAGTGGGCAACCGTTCTAACATTAAATCGGCCTATTCATCTAATAAAAAGGAGAAAAAACATGAATTCTGTAGCGTTTCTCTCTCCGCTTCATAATAAATGAGTAATAATGCGTTTAGGAACCAAAGTGCTATTTCTTCCGCCCACACAAAATTTATACACATTTCTCCTATTATACGACCGCTGCACGTCTCTCATACAAAAAAGATTCGACTTCGACACGGCTTCACTCAGCGAGTCTTCAAAAAGCAACCACCGTGCATGTGGTGCAAAGATATTATACAATATTACAAAACCAAGGTACTGCTCCATTAATGGACGGTGGAATAAATTGAGCGGGCGAGAAAGAGAGGAGATAATGTAGGTAAGTGAAGGAAATGATGATGACAGAATAATAATGATGAGCACGAGGAGAAGAAAAAGTCGGATGGAAGAAGACGAAAGAGAAGCGAAATCTGCGTGTCTGTTTATGAGGCAAGAAATATTTTGCGGTTCTTCGTCAGTGATGCGGGATCTATGGAGAAACTCTGTTGCTTCAATTCTAAACTAATATACCAATTTACTACAGCCATTCGTAATACCATCCAATAATACACCTTTTCATTGTGAAAAATAATAACGATGGAAGAAATCGTTAGAGTAGCAAAAAGAACTGAAGCCCGTCCATCTTTATTTTTCAGGCCGTGTATTATTACCTTGTAAATAGGCTGCATCTTATTTTATTGCATGCGTATCTTCTTCTCTTATAATGTTTCTCTACCCAGAACGCCTAAGAGATTACACCCAGTTCACTCCTTCGTTTTCTTCTTCCTATAAAAATACCAACCGGAGGAAAAAAGTTGATGATGATGTGGTGGTGTGATGATGATGACGTTGATAATAATAGCAACAGCAATATAATTTTTTTCTGACTTCGATGCGTGCATGAATACTTATTATGAATGTATCTGAAGTGAAGTCTGGTTGTGGCTGGGTGAATAGAGTCAACTCAAACTGTTACTCAACTCGCATGTTATTCTTCTATCTATCAATCTCGTGTGCAATTTTAGCCGGAGCAACACCACCAGATTACCTATATCTCTGCTAGATAAAGAGAAAATTTACTTTGCAAATGCAAGCTCGTAGCTTAGCATTTTCGATTTTCTCCCAACCGTCTATTAGAAGCGCTGGGATAGAAACGGTGGACAATATAAAGACGCAACAACAATCAACTTGCCTGTACGCCTGTTCCTTGGCCAAATTGCAGGAAGAATTATTTAGGCTTCGGATAAACGGCAGAAAGAGAGACGGGGAAAAGAGAAAAAGACAATATCATTCCGATTCACCATCCAAGCAAAACTTTTTTGAGGTTCAGTGACTGAAAGAGAAGGCCACTGACGAAGAGTTGTGAGTTAGTGGAGATAGAGAAACAGGCGTTCTTTATTGTAGCCAGACGCTAATACTAAAGTTACACATGCGGTATCTCTTCTTCTCTTGTGCACAAGAATAAAAAATATACCCATGCCAGTCGATGTATTAGTTATAACTACAAGGCTGATATTGAGGAGATCGAGAGATTCACTCAACTCACGAAACACCCTTACAAAATAAGCAGTGTAATGGTAATATCCAACTTTTTTTCAGTTATACGGTTCAGCCTGCCTGTCTAAGCCAGACAAAAAAGAATTCTGGTGAGTTAAGTTAACCTGAGTGCGAGGATGACTTAGACCAGATGAAGCTGGTATCTAGAGTAAGCATGCCACTCCATTGCATATCTAATAGAATAGAATAGAAAGATTATTGTTTTGGAGGAAAACTAGTACCAAGATTACCAGAAGGATTCCACGACGGCATCAGCCTTATTGTAATCATGCGCTTACTCATTTTATGAACTCTCCGTGTCGTTTGCCCTTTTAAAAATGAGCAAACCTTCCCTTTTCTTCATTCCTTCTTTTCAACTCCCTTCGGTTTCCATCAGAAAGTCTGCATCTAGTGAACATCAGTCTAACTTAATATCAATGACCAGAAACAAATGGAGAGAAAAGGGGAAATCAAATAGCAAAAATACGGTAGATTGAAATTCACAGACCAGAAGACGGAGACGGAGTAGAGAAAGGAGGAACAGCAAAACTTTTTACATGAGTGACTGGCTCCTCAAATAATGTTGTAAAAGGAAAGAAACAAAACAACGTTGCAGAATTGCATCATGGATGCGAGAGAGAAGATGAAGAGAAGAGAGCGGTGACCGCATTTGTGGATTCATAAAAGGGGCATCAATGGCTCTCTCTCTCCCACTGTGTGCCTCATAAAGTGCTACGGTTGTATCCTTGCATTTTCCATTACTACTCTTATTACAATTACGGCGAGCAGTTTGCATTTTTTGCAATGTCCTCATCTTTTAGTTACAACTAGCAAATATCTGGCAAATACACATTTTCATTTGCAATTGTAGCAATCGGAGTTGCACACAATTTCCTTTCTATTTCATTTGATACACGACACCATCACACAGAGACAAAAGGAGGCAAGCGTTTAAGCCAAAAATTCAAATAATCCCAATTTATTCATGCACCAGAACCTTTTTCTCTGCTCAAACTGATCATGAAGCATAAAAATGGGGAAAATGTGAAATAAAATAAAATGGTATGAACTGTGCATGGTTGCAGAACTAACATAAACAGAATTTGTTGGTTTGCCAGAAGTATGCCTTCAGTCATTCAGAGAACTGTCCTGTGACATTTATGAAAGGAACAACGGGGCAAGAGAGGTACATAGACAAAGAAGTGGGATGACGTCATAAAGGAGTTACTATTACTGCAATTTCTGTTTATAAATAAATTAGAGTGGGGTGGCATTACATTCATGACACGAAGCACTGAAGAACAATGGAATCCATGCTTTCCTGTATGGAGGTATTTAATGCGGAGCTTAATCATTTATCCTTTGTGTGAAATATGTGCATGGACCATTATGTCATTATTACTACTCGCTTCACTTTCTTTTGAAGTTCTGACTTTTGACTCGTTTTAGCTTAAAAGAGAAAGGAGTTTGTAAAAGTAACAAGGAATACAATTGTGCACAGAAATAAAAAACGTGCAGTCTCATCCCTTTCCCCTTTCTTTCCTTTCCTAAGAACAACATACTTGTACCCAATTTAGTTCCTTCAACAACACAAGCAGATGAGGACAATTTCGTTAGCAACGAAAAGAACCCGTTGAACTCAACTAATAATGCTACTAACTATCTTTCATTGTCTTTTGGCTGATGTCTTTGTAATGTACCACTTTTTCATTTCTTCAAAAAACAGAAAAAAACTTTAGTTTCTCTGCCTAAAAAATTCGGAACAGATTAAACAAGTTAAGTAAATGAGACGTTTGTCTTGACGTTTAGCTTAGGTTTACACAAGAGGCTTAAAGAAATCTGACAGAAAGAGCAGAGAACTATAAAAATTAGCAGAACAGAAAAGCACAAACGGTCTTTTAATAATAGTGGATTTAATATTAAAAATACCCAGAATCTTGTGCATTTTATGAAGCTGAGTTGTGTGAGCTATATACAGGAGCTATATACAGAAATACAGGCTTGCACACAGAGTAGAATAGTAGAATTGCTACTGTGCTCTATAACTTCCTTTTCTTGTTCCCAGCAACAACAACATTCTTCCTATGAAATACAAATCTTCTCCGTAAACCTAACACGTTTCTTAAATAACATGGAAACACGATTTCGCTTTTGAATCCTTTCTTAAAACTTTTTTCCTCTCGTTGAGAGATTCGTGTTTTCTTGACGCTAGTAGCAATAATAGTATAATAAAACAGCTACAGGTTAAGACTTTTTCCTTCCGTGTCATGAAACATAATATTACTTTCGGATGGAGCATGGGAGAAATGTGACAGACTTATTATCGTCTGAAAAGATCAACACTTGAAATTTTATTTTTATGACACTCTACCTATATTTTTCTAGTGATAAATTTACACATGAATTCCACTCCACCACGAACAAAAAAGATGCCAAAAAGTAATTTTAATATTTTGTTTCACCAGCAGCACATGCTCTGGCAGTAAATAAAACACGTACATAGTCCAATCAGAGTTGATAGAATCTTAAACATTCATCCCTCTAACGATAGAAGAAAGCCGTTGTGTACAAAACATTTTTGAAATTTAAAGCCTCCCGTCTCTCGCTTTGCAGAGTTCTTTTCAATCTATCTCGGGGAAAAATCACACAAGCAAAATAAACCCTTTCTTTTTATTCTCTGGTACATCATGCATGATGGCTGCTAACAAGATGGATTATAAAGATATGCACAATAATATTATGCTGTGCCTTACATTGTATGCACATTTTATTTAATGTGAAGAAAAACATTTTTTTGCAGCTTTGCACTTCTAAATTAAGAGATATGCCCACATTTGGCATTTTTAGATGGAGCATGACTACAGTGGTGCTATAGTGTTCCTTTCAAAATGAAAAATCTTTCCCGTTTTCTTCTTATCTGCAGCGTTTCAGTGTGTGAGAAAAGGAGAAAGAAAACACGGTAAGGAAATAGGAGTAAGACGCAGTACCGAGCGAGAAGACTGCAAGTCAGGCGATTCTGTGGTCGTTTATATTTTGTTTGGTTGGTAGTCGTAGCAGAGGAGACTTTGTTGCTACTCACTTGGAGTTCATCAGGAAGAAAGATAATATGCAAATAAAGTGAGCGAAAGAAAATACACCTTCCTCGCCACAGCGAAGACGACAACAACGTTAGTTATGCATTCATATAAATGTCGTCGTCCTCCACGCCACTCTCAACTGTCTTTTCTCCTGATACCGTTTCAGACCGAAGAGGGAGAGAGGGAGAAAAATTTTCATTCCTAATTTAGAAGCACACACCACGACATAAAGTATGTGATGGTGATGGTGGTATGGATGTGGCATCAAGGCGACTAAGCAGTTAACTTGTACATCTCTCTTTTTCATGCTGTTGTCATGACAGAATTACAACTGGAATGTGTGCTGTTTTTGGTTGACTGCCTTAACTTGGAATTTATCTTCTTGTTTGGGAACTCAGAAAGCAAAGAGGAAAAAATATGCTCATTCACTCCAAAAACTCCGAAGAAGACGACTACTGGTATCATATCATCTTTTTTGTTTGTTTCGGGAAAGAAATTATAAGTATGGTGCGACGCGTGTGTTCATACGGCTTTCCACTCATTCCCGAACTATTAAAATACACATACACAGATGTAAATTCATTTTCTGTTTGTAAGATCTGCGTATAAGGATAAACTCAGCGGTAGTATTAACATGCATCAAAAATAGTATTAACATTAAGACATTTTTTTCTTGCTTCTTCTCTTTTGCTTTTGTGCGTATTTAGTAATGGCTGTACATACGTATCTGTAGTTTATTTCCCAGGCTGCTACTAAACAGCCTACGTGAATCCCGTCACAATGTTGCCTACGGGAAAAAAGATCCAAACTTTTCACAGTTGCAGTCTAGTGTGTAGACAGAGATTATTTGTCTGAGTATGCAAACAACTTACACTTTTCTACCATTGCCATATTTTAAAAATCTTTTTCTCTTCTTAAAGAAATAAACTCATTCTTGTCATAGCGGTTATCCAAGCTGGTGCGTGTGTACAGAGTGCACAAAGCAGACGAAAAAGTCACCCGGTGGCGGTGGTGATTTGTAACAAATGAGCCATTTTAAGCCACACACGCTCAGTCCCGAGCAATTATAAAACACGCTGTGATCATGATGACGCACTCTTGCCGTTATGAAACGCACGATGCGCTTCTCATTAGATTCCTTTGTAACGAAATGAGTTTGAGTCTTTACTTGCAATGCGTAATGATATGTAATAGATAAAAATATCCAGTCACAGACTCTGACGCAAACTAAATAGCTGGATCACGGAAGGATTGTCAAGAATGAACCTCAGCAGAACTGAACGAATGAATGAAATGAAAGAAGGAAATGGATACAAAGATCCCAAAAAGACTCAAATTTCGGCTGCTTCCAATTTTTATTCGTGCTCAGATCCTGTGCGTTCCAGCCTCTATTGTGCCTGGAGAGTTGCGAGAGATACGCAAAGAATAAATAGATTGTACCATTCAACTCTCTGGCTCGTTTCATTTTCTAATCCTACTCGCTCGCCATGTGCCAGTGACATGTGCTACATAGGCACAGACATACACAACCACGGATCTCTGTTCGTCATCATGGTGATGCTCTCTGAAGATATAAAATCAGAGTTGAGAGTCCAGACTTTTTTTGGTGCTCATCCACTTTCCTATAATATAATATTTTGAACAGATTTCATGATTCTTTTCATAAAACGAAACTTACACCAAAATTCTTTTCTTCAATCGTGTGGCGAGTGCAGTCACACATGGAATGTAAAAATGAGCCCAGAGAGCAAGTCATGTTTTCCCAAAGAACAAAAGCCGACTCATTTACACAATACACGCATTTCTCCACTTATCTCTTGACATATTCCCATATCATTATGGATATCTCTGTTCAATCTTTCAAAAGTCTCTAGGAACACAGAAACAATGCACCACTGGTTGATAAGAAAAACTATTTTGTTTGTCTTGTTTTTCTTTGATTTTTTTCTATCTCCAATGTGTGCGCAACGCGACATAAAAAATATCTACACGCAAACAAAAAAAGATAAAATTATAACTTATAACGTAAATACCAACCGAAACAATGTACACTGAAGTGAGTACAAATAAACGCCAAGTTGGGTACAATTGAGAGATGACGATGACGATGATGATGATGATAGTACCACTTCAATCTAGTCATATACAAGTTTTGACTAAATGTGAATGAATTAAAAGGTCTGACGCACGTGTCCACCATCAAAGCACCTCGTTGTCCTAGGCAAAGTCTTAGGCAAGGAAAACATTGGTTCTTGACTTAAGGTATTTTCCAGTTTCCAGTGACAGTAGCAGCAGACAGTCTGAGTCTGGAAGCAGACGTTTAAGCTAGCCACCAGCTAAATACTTTCAAAATAATCAGAGAATATTCAAACCTTAATTCCACATATTGTACAGTATTCAAGTCAAGGAGGCCACATGAACAGATGAATATTTTTGCTTTCATCCATTCCAACAACTACCAGCAGCGTTGTTAGAAGGAACAAAAAGGAAGATACAGCTTTATTTTCAGAAGATACAGGCTTGACAAAACGGCCATGAAGGAAATTAAATGCCTGCGTTTTTTCTAGATTGCTTTCACAAACAGACGTGTGCTACAAAGTATAGCTGAAGAGAAAACGGTGAGCTGAGTTTTAAGTTAGATTTTGTAGGGATGTAGAGAGTGCTTTAGCCGTCTGGTACCTGGACTTTACAAAATGGAAAGGGATTTTTTCAGTCTCAGCTCAGGAGTAATAGTAAAATATTACCGACATAAGATTCTCGTTGCACATGCCTCGACAATATTAAGGTTTAAGCTGCTAAGCGCCGCACCACAAGGGAGCACGCTTGTTGCTGTATTATTGTAACTCTGTGTCGACTCTTTCCTTTTCTTTTATTGTGATGCACGCATGAGAGCAGTGGAGCAGTCGACAGTTGGATTGTTTGGTCAGTTTCAAAGTCAAAAGTTTGAGTGAACTCAGCCAGCCACAATCACAATCAGTCGCCTTTATCGCCTCTCCACTTGAAACTCCTACTGCTCCACTTTTTATTATATCCATCTTCCTCAATTTCTATATTTATGGCATGTATTCGTATTCAATATCTGACAAGAAAACTGAGGCGTTTTAGGCCAGATACAGCAGCTGGCACTTCTGGTGCTCCACACGAAAAGGAATACGAGTTCTCGCTTTGTTTCCTTGCCTGCTGACACAAGCCGACGACCTGTTCCAGATTCTTTCTTCCGTTTCTACATGGCCTGTGGTTGTGTAAAACGTCTCAAGACGACCAGAGCAAGACGGCATACGAAAGTTGGGAGGGAGCACCCTACAAGGAAATAAAAAAAAATGGACCAACTACTGCACCAAGAAATTCCTTGTCATGTGAGATTCTGTGTCGAGATAATGAACATTCGCCATTGTTATGCAATGGAGCATCATGTCGGCATCCTGACAGTTTGTGACGTTCCTTGTTCGCATTTTGGATAAAAAGCCTGGTTGTGGCATTGCGGAGAAGAAAAAGTTTTTATATTTGTTTATTAGGAAAAATCTTGATTGATGCAGAAGATGACCGAGTGTACGTGGTGTGGTCTTTTCGCCAAAAGCTACAACAGCCTGTACTTACTTCAATTACCAACATTACACAGAAAATGGTAAAAGGAAGACCGCGACAAGTAAAATGGACTGCGTCTCTTTTGTATTTTTTTCTGGCTATAATAAAAATTATAATAGACATTGAATGGAATTGGATTTCTAACAAACATGTAATCTTTCCTAATAATCTTAAACTAATCAAACAAAAGACAATAAAGACAAACAAAAAATCAAACCCAGTTTTTTTAAAATGATCGGCTTACTCCTAAAAGGATTAAATAGCGTGTTAGTTTAATGACAGCCAATAGCAATGCCTTTCTAGAAATCAACGCATTTTTCTCAATTAGAGGAGAAATTTTCAACAGCCAAACAAAAACAAAATGATCTTTCTCATAAAAATCGCCCAATAATTACAAAGCTGCATTGTTTTCCTGCTTGTTGGCAAACACTGAAAATTACCAGTTGATCGGTAAAACTGTCCCGCATTATCAAGATAAAAGCCAGGAATTATATCAATGAGGAAATCTGCTATTGGTAATTCCTTTTAAATCATAATGCTAAAGCATCATGTTGAAGTTAAACCCATCTATTGTGCCGTGACAGGCGGCTGTCGACAGGAGTGATGAAATGAAATGGAAAAAAATTGATAGAACGTTTTTCAAAATTGTAATTTTTCGCCCCAACTTACTTCAGATTCGCTTTATTTACTTTTCAAATGGAAATCTAATAGCGATTGTGACAAGTCTCATTTTCACTGATTTCACTTCTCACGAGATTTCTCTGCCTGTCTACAAATAAATAATGGTTTACGTTTAGACAGGACTATTTCATTTGCCTAATAATGAATTAGCTACATAAATGTTCAACATCATCATGCATTTATTAAGATTTTTTGCCCACATGGAGGAGTCTTTGCTACGCACAGAGAGAAGTATGCAAACGCATTTCTTTACACTGGCTTCGAGCTACTCACATTTCTAATTTATTGAATGTCAGCTCACTTTACAGTTTTCGTCATTCATCATGGGGACGATGATGTCGGTGATGAGAATTACCAAGGGGATGGCGCTGGTGATATATGGACTTAAATGAGTATCAAAGGCATTACTTATTCAATGTGTTTCACGGTGTAACATTAAAATTGCAACCGGGTTCACAAATTGTGTAGTAGGAGTTTTTCATCATTTTCTTTTTTATCAGTGTTACATTATCCACACACAATCAAGTGCGAGGTTGTGAGAAGAAATTCTCATCATCACGTAGTGTTTCCATTTACTCCACGAGCAAATGACACACATTTTCTCTTATCATTTTTCAGCAGTAGCGGAGAATTTTGCAGTAATGTGATGTTGTAGCAGTTGCGATGCGTTGATGACATGACACCAATTTTTCCTTTTGACTGACTACTTGTTCTTTCTTTTTAATTTGGCACAACCTTCTCACATCTGACTCCGTATTACAAAAGAAAGAAAATGAATGCATAAGTGGCGCTTTACATGTTTACTCGTTTGATATGGCTGCTCCGTTTATAAACAACTGATGAGGAGTAAGTGGTGTGTGATATCAAACAAAATTACTCAGTTAGTACTTTGTTCACTCAAATAAGGGAACGTATCTATTGTTACACACAGAGACCCTACCAAGTTGGAAGGGAAGACGCGTTTGTAAATCAAATAAGCCTTTCTAAACAATGGCTCTCTAAGCATTTTCAATTTCAAGCTTTTTTATTACACTCTACAATTTTCGATTTTTTGGGGGTAGTTTATTTATTTACAACTTCAAAGGAATTTGATTAAATGAGATAAAGTGCTACCGGCGCAACAGTGCGGCTTTGGCGGCGGCACTAAACACTTTTTACCACCAAAAACGTCTTTTATTGCTTGATTTGTAACGCAATCTTGTTTTAAAACAAGGAAAACAGAGGAGAGACTCTATAGAGTTTGTACATGGTATTCCATGCTCCTTGCCAATTAGCAACCGCCAGTTTCTGCTTCTGAAGCAGTGTTTACTGTCTATAAAAAGCAGAAATTACACCGTGGTAGACACAATTTGAGTAGAAAAATTGCGCATTTTATGTATGTATGTATCCACTTGAGTGTAACCCTCTCAGTGTAATGCAATAGTAGTTACGAACCCATAATGATCTTCGTGTTCCATTTTGAGTAGCCTTCCTCAAACTCAAAAATGGGTTAAAAAAGGGCCATGCATAGCAGGAAAAGAGACACAAAGCAAGGGACAAAAAATTATATTCTGATGCACATAACCGCCTACACAATTATGCATTACATCTCTGTTACTGCGTAAGGACAAATTTACTTTTTCGTTTCATGGCTTTCCAAATCCACGCCGCCGCCGCCAACATGAAATGAACATGTTCGTGTGCAAGCACGCATTCCCACTTCTTTGGGGAATGCATCGGAAAGCTTTTTACGAAGTCGAAAGAAAGCGGTTTCTGTGGTTAAAGAAGTAAATAAAATGTCACAGCCACATATTTGCACAATTTTTTCTTTCTCAAAATTCACCGAAAGA
The DNA here is from genome assembly GCA_021029165.1 of Cyphoderus albinus. NCBI lineage: Eukaryota > Metazoa > Arthropoda > Collembola > Entomobryomorpha > Paronellidae > Cyphoderus > Cyphoderus albinus. Next base: position 88,166 of record VYYJ01000075.1, on the reverse strand, counting down.
AAAAAATATTGGTAAACCATGACTTCACTCCATGCCGGATTTGGCAAGCGAGAAATATTGGTGTATGTGCACTCGCACTGGGTTGCTGGTTGCTAGCAAGGCTAGATCAACATGAGAGTCTGTTTTATACTCAAGTACACGTCGTACTTTAGGGAAAGAGAAAAATATAAAACTAGAGATGTGGCTTGTTTCCACCATTAATCATCATTACCTAGATTCTTCTTAAGTCTTTGATGCCTAAAAAGCCCAACAAATTTTGACCATGAGATTAGATGGAAGCTCTCGCTTTAGGGAGTGTTCGTTCCCCATTATTTTTTCCAACATATATTATTACGCTTTTTTCCGCTCCTCTACGAAAACTGCCACGAGTCTTTAAAAATGGTATTCCTATTTCTTACTTTTACTTGCAATAATCAATCACTTCAGCCTTCTCTACTAATCTCTTAGCCTTTGATCCGTAAAAAGCACCGTAAGTGATGCAAGGAAGACGAGGATGAAAGAAGTTGCACAGGGAGTCTTGTACCCGTTTCCTTTTTACATTCTACGTGGTCTACATTTTATATGCTCCTTCTAAATCATAGCGGTGCGCGCAGCCAGTGCTACTTGTGAACAAAGCTCATCAATTTTTTATTAATAATTTTTCAACAATGAAATTTATAGTTAATGAAATATCTTAAAAACCATAGCCCGCATTGTATTTTCACTGAAGGGTAAATAATAGACATGGGAGCAGCAACCTTTAATATTTATTAAATAAGATACAGCTTCATATGCACAATATCAAAACAATTTATACAAACCCACGCTGTAGCATTTTGGGGAAGAACAGATACTATGAGAAGAATGGGCAATTGCATGTGTCGTCATTTGAAATATTTTCAGAAGAACGTGTTCCTTAAAACAGAGATAGACACATGCTTTGCTTTAAGAACAACGAAACGCTCTTAGCCAGCCTTATTATCACCTGCAGGACCAACCGAATATTTGTAATAAACCCTTGCTAAGGCTCAAAGATGTACTGTACAGCTCTGCAAAAAAATTATCAAACGATTTATGGTTTATTTTCAAATTGTAGTTTTTCATTTGTCAATTACATGTAAAGTGAATAAAGAAATCTAGAAACAAAACTACAGAATCGAAATCTCTTTTCATTGTGAATACAGTCAAATAAACTGTCTAAGACAAAATGAAATTCGGACATTATCACACGTGAACGTGGATTTGCCATTTTCTGACTAGTGAAAATTAATTTTTATATGTAATTCACTTTTTTGTTGCTTTAACTCCATTTGAGATGACAGATAAAGCCCATCTTCGAATGTAACCTGCCGAGACATACTATATAGCCACCATTTGCAAAAAAAACATCAAAATCGGTGCCGCTGTTCCTGAGACAAGTTGTCAGGATGGATGTAAGGATGGCCGAACAGAGGAATCACATACTAATCTGCTGCGCTTTAGGCGCGCACCATATAATAAACGAATAAAATGAATACGAACTCATGAACAAACTGTATCGCATAACATGTAAAATTGCACAGATTTGAAACTTGTAGTTATCTAGTTGAAGTAAACAAAAAAATATTCGATAAAGGGAATAAGTATTATGCTCATGCATAATCTACCTACATGGAAATTTCAAATTTGACTCGTTAGCTCTAAGCTAACAAGACGTGACAACACATCATCCTCATCAGAGAGGCAACAAGTTTTTCTCTCGACTAACCTCTCTTGAATCTTTCTCAAATAAGTTTCAACAATTTTCTTGTTTCTTAGTTAAACCGAAAATGGCCCGATGAAAAAAAAACAATGCAAGAAGTCAACAGTAACAGTTTTTGTTCTTTGAGTATCTCCAAGTAACAGTAATAAAAGAAAAGCTGAAATGCAGAGAAACTCTGCTTGATTCATGCCTCATGACAGTGAATGACTAACAACACAAGTTTATTTTGTCCATTCATTCCTTATAACTTAGAGAAAAGCTTACACATGTTTACAGCGTTAAAAGCGATGGCAAAAAAATTATAGGACAAAAAACAAGACAGGACTGCTACAGGGACCAAATCAAATCCATAATATAAACAGACATTGACATTCATCATCATGATTTTCGGGAATTTAAAAAACAATGATTTGTAAAAACGATTCGAGAAAAATCCTAAAACTGTGACTGTGATTCATCGAGAAGTTAAAAATCCTCATGGGATTTGAATTCGTGGAAGGCTTATTGAAAAGCAAGTCAAAGCGGATAATTTTTTCCTGACTACTTAATTCCAATTTTCTCCTTTCTTTTCATCATTTCACGCTACTTTGCATTCTGCTGCTTTTTTCATTTTTATTACTTATTCTCATGTTCAGAAGATAAATAAATATACCTTTTTTATTTCGCAGAACGGGCACACGCGTCCGTATCATTTATTTGTTGGAAAATGCTGGTAATAAAAAGACAATAAACACATACATAAAAACCAACATTTTATGCATTTTAGCCTCCTGAAAATCACTGCGAGGAGTAATGCTACATCTTTGTTCATCTTGTTTTACTTTCTCATGCTGCTCAAATAATAAGTTTGTCATACCAAGAGACATGAAACAATTAAGTATAGACAAACAAACTCTTGCATGAAGTGAAACAATGTCAAGAGGAGGCAGTGATTTCATTGTAAATAGTTAAATGAATACGCAAATTACAAGCATAGTAAAAAGAACATAATCATCATAAAGAAGTAGTCCGTTAACTAAAACTTAAAGATAATGTCCCGCGAGCGTTAATAAAAGGAAACCGTTTCTTTTTCTGTTATGGAGACAAAAAGGTGGTGTGATTGAATTACAGGTGAACATTATTTCAGATTGAAATCTGTCAGCCAGATCTGCACCTTGAGTAAAAATGATGACGTGGATACATGATGTCTTTGACTGACCATTATCTACGGTCAGTCAATCAGTCACTCACTCAACTCAGGCAGTCAGTCACTAGTTCACTTTTTGTGTTCTGATGGATGTAAAATGGCAATGGTCCGGTCTTGTGTAATGACAGCGGTGAAGTAAAAAGCCACTGTTGAACCGAACCATTGTAATCGTCATCATCTATCATACATATAAAAAATAATCATCATCTTCGTCATGGTACTCATGCTCCTCATTTTGTCATCAATTCAAACTGTGGTTCGTTCAAGTAAGTTAGTAAAATAACTTTTATCATTCCGCATTTTTACACTAGTGACTAGTGTGACCGACAAGACAAGAGAACCACCAGGAAAAATGATCTGACGAAGAAGAGGATGACGATGACTAGGATAACGTTTTGATAGAGCAGCTTTGTAGAATTGAGCCGAGTAGCGTTCTCTTTGGATATGTTTTTCTTGGATGATGATGACTGATGAGGATGACGATGACCTAATGATGAGACCAGTTAAGTGCAAATTGTGCTCACAATGCATAACATAGCGACAGAAAATGTATAGAATTGGGCAAAAAACCGAGTTAAAGATGATTATTACATCGTGTGTTTTCTCCGCGGTAGAACAAGAATTAATAGTCGGCAGTAGCGTTACAGCAAATTGTAGAGTAGCCCCTTTTCAAAACAAAACAAAGCTGGTTGACAACCCGTGGTTTTTTCTAGCAGCCTTAGTCAGACAATAGAAATTACTACTTACTTTGAGAGATGAAGAAGGAAAGCCAATTTACTCATTTCGGAGGAGGAAGAGAAGAGCAGATAAAAAATGAATGACTACTTTTGAAAAGCATACTTAGTTTTTTAATGGAAGGGACAGTGCCACTTGTACTAGTTCGTAATGATGACTACGAAGAAGATGTAACAAGTCTTCATCATCATATCATACACAGAGTCATTATGGCGGCTATTATGGTACGTGAAACTTTGCCTCAAACAAACATACATCCCGTAACCAACCACGCCAATAAAAATTATCTTGTTGGTTTTTTAAGTGCGTCCTTTTTCATTTGCTGATGATGCCTCACTTTTTTATCTTGACAATGACAAGAAGCAGTAGTTGGTCGTTTGTCCCAATGTCGTACGGACAGACTAATAATAATCATCAGGCCGTTGGGGAGATTAATGTTAATGACTTGATTTGATAAATTAATGTCATTCTTTAGGGCTACAACTTTGTTTGCTCAAAAACGTAATTAGAAGGTAATTAGTAATTATAAGACAAAAGGAGAAAGATAAAATTGGAAAGAAGGATTGAACAAAGCAACATCTTAAATGATCCTCATTCTGATTTGCAGACCTTGTTAAATGCCATTCAATCTCGATATCTTATCATACTGCGTGCCTTGTTTACACCCATCACTTTAAGTCAATTGATGGACAACCGAGATTAGTTTTTATAACTTCCCGTTGGATTTAATATTTCTCCGCGTAAGAAAAACGGAAAATTCAACCTTCTCTTCTCCACTTTAAATAAAACATTTTAGATAGCACGAGGGAAAGAAAATGAGCCTTAATTATTATCAGAAGACTGAAGTGGAGTTAATCAAGTGTTTTTAACTCTTGACACGATGAAGATTCTGATATTTCTTTTTGTTCTTTTACAGCGTTTATTTATAACTGCTCTTATAGAATAGACTGCTATTATTAAAAAATAAATAAGAAAACAGAAAATGGGTTTAATACAAAAAATAAGCAGATCAACGCACGTACCACACACAACAATAATAACAGGTATAATAAGTTTTTATAAAAGCACATCCATTCAAATAATTACCTTTTTCACTTCCATCAGCAGAGCCATCATTCTTTGTAAGAAAAAAAGTAGGCAATTTATTTTTAAAAATTGGCATGTATCAACGTTTCATCTTTATCATCAGCTACACAGCACGAAGTAAATTGAGTACAGCCATGTCAAATGAAGGAAAAAGGTAAATGTCAATATTCTTCATGAGAGACTCTACCTACAAAATTCACACACTTGTATTATGTACACAAGACAAACTACGGAGAGTGAAGACATCTTGTAATGAATGTAAAGCAGTTGTGTATTTGCGTTATCTATTTACACAACAACTGACAGTTACTATGCTTCCATCATCATTTTTTCTTTCAACTCTTTACACTCTCAACTCAGTCACACGGTGCTCACCGGTGGGATAAACTCTTTCTTTGGCTAAAATTCTGTTCCTTATTATCGGTTGCATTTGATTTTCTGGCGTGGTGGCGAAATAAGGAACAGATTGTGTGCAGTTTGCACAAAATGACTAATCTGAAGCGATTTCGTTTCTGCATACAGTTATCAAATACATGACGTGTTATCATTATCATGCTTCAAAAGTAAATTTAGTGCACAGAGGGATTTAAAGGAACTCTCACGAAATCGTTTCCCATCAAAAATACATAAAAAGTCTAATTTGTGCTTCATCCTACCGATCATGATCGTTAGAGCACATGAAACGGACTTCAGGACCATTATTGTTTCTAACATAATAGAATAGATAGGTATATCTAATTTTTGCATTTTATCCTTTCTCATCTTGCCTCATATTTTTATCCAATTTTATTAAATTTGCGCTGATGAGCTTTTTTGCTTGTCTTTAAATTAATAGGTTATTTAGATCGTTCGAAATGGTGGACTGCGTGAACCAAATTTTCAGTCAGAACAGATTGCTGTGATGTGAACTATTTCTGGTATTGAACGACAGTAGCTGGGAGAGTGGGTGGATGAGGTGTGTCTTTCTTTGTGTGTTTCGAGCATAATACCATTTACTGAGGATAGCGTTAATTAGTTCTTCACACAGAGAGCTTTTAATTACGCCAGTGACAATTTGTAGAACAAATTAAATTGAAGCACAATACACCAAACTAAATGGTTGATAAGAACTTTTTTTCTTTCGATGATGGTAGCAACTTGATTAACTATTGAAAATATTAAACATCCTTTGAAAGAATAATTCCCGTTGAGCATCTTTTATTATTTTCCCTCTGACATTCCCGCTTCTCACCATGACGACTACTGTAAGAAAGTGCCATTATTTTATTATTAATTTCTTGAGCGAGACAATGGAAATGACGTCCGCAGTATTCATGCCCACCCGTAATTAATGGTCAACTTTGTTCTTGTTTGTAGCCGGTAATTAATTTATTCTTGATTTTTTTAAATTAATAGAAATGAATCGTAGTAATTACGATGGATGCTAATAGCAATAAGAACTTTGTATGAATTCCAATTAACCAGTAATAAACTAACGTGTTTCTTCAACCTGACTATAGAAGGGAAAACGTGGTGCAAAACTATGGCAATTGATCATTTCATTCATATGGTAGGTTTCATTCATTATATCATCATTAGTAAACTACACACATGCACGAAAGCATATCCTTCTCACCATTGTTTTACCGATGATACATTGCAATTAACATATCCTTTTCGTTTCGTTTTATGAATGCACCACAAAGGAAAATGTCCATTATTGGAGTTGTTGAGGTTGATGATAGCCATCAACGTGCTTATTATTATTAGTATCAGTAAGTTGACTTTGACTGGAATTATCTACTTTCTAACCTCAGCACGCCACGCATGACTTCATGCATATCATCATCTATTCTAATATTGGTTTAGTTAAGACTACTGTGATTAGGGGATACGTAAAAACGGGGAATTAAAATTAATACAATGTGTTTCAGTGCTACTCAGCCATAACTTCTTAATCACAATCTTGATAGCAATTTTCATCAATCAGATATATTTTAGTTTTTCTATTAGCATGAGGCCAAGTAAAGTGCTGTGCACTTTTTGCCTTTTAGAAAACGAACACGCTGATTTAGGAGGAAATGACGGGTATATAAAAAATCATTACAAAGCTCTTCCCTTCATTCATTCGTTTTCTTTATTTTATATAAACGTTGCTGATCGAAGTGATAAAGAATTTCACTACATCCATTTCATCGTGTAGCTTGACAATTGTACCTAATGTCTGCTAAGTACTTGCATCAGACCACCACAGTAGTTTCTAAGCAGAATTTAATATGGGTTTCTGGGTTAAACAAATTTAATTAATTGCTTACTTGTGTACGGTTTACTACACACCAGAAAATGCCCCCAGAAATCCCACCCGAAGCTTGCAATCTGTACATTTTTTCCAAATATTGTTTTGTTTTAAAAGACGTGATGATGATGATTGTCAAGATATGGCATTTTCACCTAGTGAAATGAAATCATAATTTTAAAATGTGACAACCGTTGTGTGCCAACCTGTATGTAGATGTACTGATTTTTAAGAAAATAAGCCAAGATGGGCAATTAATTCAATTACTCAGCATCGGTACTGAACAAAAAGTTAACCATTTTATGACACATGTCGAAATAACATGCTGTTATTTGAATTACATTTTTTATGTTTATTTTCATATTTTACTGCTGTTCGCTTCTCCTAGTGAGCTTGATTTTGGGATGCCTTTCTCTTCCACCTGTCATTCATTTCATCAAACCCAACAAATTAGAAAGCAAGAATCCTTATTTTCTGAATGTCGATTTTACAGTTTTATACATATTGCGAAATAAAAGGGAACAGTAGAAAACATGAAGATAACAATTTTATCGGGCTGCAACTCAGAGGGAGTGAGAAGCGCACTTTGAAAAGAAGGGGAAAATTCCTTTTGCTTGTTGCAAATTAGTAGCAAATTCACAAAAGATGCATTCAAGTTTTTATGTAGTGGTAAGTAAAGCAAAAAATAACTTTCATTTAGCGTAACAAAAATAGATGCTGATAACACAAAAGTGTGTTATTTGGAGTAGATCAGCCTATATGTGTGTGTGCACTCAAGGGAGTATATTCTCGTAGTTTAATTCTGTGTAGGTGGCCTTTTTATCACCAAAATTGTACTCATCACCATCGAAAACATCAGCCACAACAAGAACAATCAAGAACGCTATTCTTTTCTTGACTGCCATCCCTGTCTGATGTGTTTCTGTTTCCCCTTGTTTGACTTTTTGCATCTTGCACCATTTTGGACACACGCAGATTTATTTTTCCGATACCTTTTAAAATGAATGAAAAAAACGAGCTCATTAGTGGATGGTGACTGACTAGTTGGCTGTAAAACAAGCAGAAAGTATAAACATATATATAATATATGTACTAATAAATACATAATATGATGTATATAAAATGTTACGAGTCTACTACTAAGTAGTGCCTATCCTAAAGTCAAAGAGAAAATGAGGAATGAATCAAGTAAAAAGATTAAACAATACAAATAAAGCTGATGAACAACAAAACAAAGAAGCCAAAGGAACACAAAAATCCCACAATGGCAGGCCACCACCACTGTCAATACAACAGTAAATGTCACAAGGATTTAAATAGTGGTGCAAATCTTTATACCTTTGAGGTTTTTCTCATAACTATTTTATTTCATTATTAAGTGTCCCTGCAATTTTGTTTAGGTTGGTAATAAACACAAACCCTTTTTTAGTATTGGTACCTACAACATAGTATACGAAATGATTACATGGAAACTTGGAACTATACTAATTAAAATAGCTTTATCAAAGTAGCATGCCTAACGATAAGAGATTGGAATTCCGCAGAGAGATTATGACGACGATGATGTAGTGCAGAGACATTTCAGCATCCTAATCTTGATGTTTGCTACAAAGACTGCCACACTGACTGACACTGTAACTGTTAGCCTTTTCGTCGTCGCCTTCCAAAAGTCTTCTACTGACGACTCGCTGACATAACTGCTGATGAATGAATGAAATCCTACCACTTCTCGAATTCTAAAGTCGGCGCTAATCTTGGCTTAGTAAACTGATACTAGATCCTTGCAAAGTGACTGATACATAATGTCGGGTGAAGTTGCAGTATTTCATATTGGTATTTTTTATACTTTTCAGGCTCAATGGAGTATTACGAGAAAACTTCTAATTTTGACTTACACAATTCATTCCTTCCGTTCGTTCGTCGTAATGTAATACGTTGTGCAAGCAAAAAAGCAAACTGCTCCGGTTTCTTATATTTTTACACCAAAATTTTTTATAGTCCCTCATCACAGCATCATCAACATTATTACTGCCTCATGCTCATCCTAATCATCGCAAACCACCGTCACTTTTGCACTTCACACCAGTCTGTTAAAAAGTGTTGATAGCTGCAGCTTAATTTTGTTAGTTAGGAGTTAGCAACGTTTCCTCCCTTGGCAAGGATTTTCTTCCTCATTTTTAAAAGAAACAAAAGTAAAATGAATTTTTTGTTTGGAGATGAGGTTTTTGAGTAATGGATGTTTCACTTCGCTGCATAAAAACAAGGACCTCTCTCAAACAAACTGTTGAGAGCGCAAGCACCTGAGGAAAGCGAAGAGGTACAACTTGTGTTTTTAGTGTCTTGTCTGGTTAGCAGTCACCTATGTAAAATTGTAAAAATGTAAACTGAATTTGCTCCTGGTTGTGGTATTCCTGAGTAATACAAAAATGAAATAACTACACCAAACTAAACATTTTTCTAGTTTTTCGATGAATCATGCTCTCCACAAGCGCACACTTTGGACGTTCCTTGGATGACTGATGATGATGATGTCTAAGCACAGCACACTAACCGTACTGACGGTGATGAATAACCTGATCATGCAAAAACGTCTCTCCAGAATTTTTTAGATATAACAATGAGTTTGAAAGTGTTTCCGTTAAACCTTAACAGGATATGTACCAACACCTTGGAGAAACTCTTGAAGACTGAAACTGACTGAAGTGAATGTCGAGGTAAGGATGAGGAGTTTCAGACGTCACGGTTGAGATCACAGTGATGCTGATGATGAGTAATCATAGAAGTAATGTATGATTGAAATAATGAAAATAAAAGCAAATCCATTTCATATGTTTTTAAACAAACCCACTTATTTAAAATGCCTCTGTAAATTCGAACTCTCCCGTTAATTACTATTTATTACACAGTGTTTGCTGCGATTAGGTGCGGATGCTTTAATAACGGGGATGGAGAAGCAAAAATGATAATGCAGTAATTGATGATTGTTAAAGGTAATAAATTGGCAGATGCACGTTCAGACCAGACCAGTATTATTAGTACAATAATCAGAAACGCATGAGTTGAGATGAACATTTAAATAAAAATGAGTTGTACCTGTATTTTACACCAGTCGCGTTAGATGAGCTACCTCCTGAAGAACAGCCAGCGCCAGAGGATGTGGTGCTGCTAGCAGCAGCGGAAAAAACCATGGAACGATTTTTGTCAGCCATTGTTTTACACTGCTATAGGATTGCAGATTGTAAAATGGCAGATGCTATGGGCTTGTCTGTGAATAGAATTTATTTTCCTTCGCACTTACTCACAACTACAACAGCAATTCATAGTTATTCGTCTGCAAGTAATCAGTTTGTCTGGGTGACTAACTCCTTGAAATGATTTAATCCAGAAGAGTGAGGAAAAAGAAACGGCAAAAGTCTTCATTCACCCACCCACAATGAGCACAAGAGGAGAGAAACGAAAAAAAGTTCTTTTATCGTGCTTATTTCGCTTTCCTAATTCAATTCATTATTTCCTCTGCTTCCTCTGACATGCTTACACAAATCTGAATAGCTTACCACGGCTAAATAATAGTACAAAATCGCACATGGCGCTGTATATTTATATTGTGTACAAGCAATTTTCAGTAATCTTGCCAATTTGAAAAAGTCAGTGTTTTCTGCTGGTATTACTATACTAGGTCGCACAAAGTAATGGGCAGTAAGTAGCGAGGATAAAAGAGAGAAAGTTTGTTGTTTTTTTACAAAATTGAAAACTTTATCCGAATTTCAGGGACCGCCTAAGAAGTAAGTTTTAGTGGAGAAAACACAAAAAACAATTACTGTACGTTGTTATGTTCGCTGTGCACCCTTATAACTTTGTAGAATGACATAAGTAAGACTTTGTCTTACTTTTGTTTTCAATTACTCTTTTACACAAGTTTTCTCTCCGACACAAACACAGAGAGGCTCGCTCCTTCCTTTGCTCTTTTCTCATTTGACTTCCAGAACAAGAACAAGATCCATTAAAGAAAAAGTATTGTCCTTCTCTGCGCTACTCCTTCACTCACAATCTTATACATATAAATAATAATTTAATACTTTTCCCAAAAATGTGTCTCACTAACGCTCTCTGGAATTTTATAAAGTTAGTCGCGTTTGAGCTGACACGAAAGAAACTTGGGAAAAGAACAAACACTCCTACGCTAGATATTGAGTTACAGTTTTCGATTTTCTAAGGCTAATATAATTCAACATTGAAATAGATCTTGTGACACTGTATCCTGTCTTGTCTAGTTTCGTTGATAAAAAAGATTACGGATTTCGCTACTTTTGTTTCAGTAATAAGGGAGGATTGTCCTGGTTTCTTTCCCCAGTCAACTATAGACAAAGCACCATGGGAAGGAAGGGCAGAAAATAAAGTTGTAAAAATTGAGTTCCGTGGTTGTGACTGCTGGCTACTAACTCACAGCTTCATTATTGTGTGCAGTAGTACGAAACAAAAGTAATAAAAATTCATCTAACTATTGGACAGGAAAGATGACACTTTTTTCGCAAAAGGACGCTCGAACAAAGTTTTGAGGAAGGAAATCAAAGTCAATCACTGCCAAGTTGGTTACAAGCGGAGCAGATGCAGTGCAGCGAGAGCGAGAGCAGCGACGAAGAACCTTTCTTGTCAGCGTATCGCACGCAACTAACGACGTCTGCTCTGGCGACGAATTCAAGTGGCATGATGATCGGAAATAGGTAAAATGTACGTACACACGCCACGACAAGCAGTCTGTTTGCCAAGAAAAAACGCTCTTTACTTATCACCATTCACCACCACTGTCACAATCAACCACAAAATGATCATGACATGGCGATGATGATCACCAATAATCTTTAAAATGACTTCTCTTCAGGGACTTACTTACCATCACTCTTTTCTTCGTTGTACGTTTAATGCAACGTTGCTTGCGGTGCAGCGTGGAGTGTGCAAGCGGTGCAGTTATTGAAGGCGAAACCACTATTGACAATGACTGACTTTCAAAAATTATTATCTTCTACAAGTCCGCTCTTCTCTATTGTGCGAGACGGATTCAACAAGATCAACCACTCGGGCAATTTTTTACAGATGTTTCAGACCCATTCAGGAATTACACAATACGCGATAATGTGCCTGAATAAGCGGTCGCTCTCTAAGACTTTTCCAGCTTGAAAATTTGATCGCTTAGAAAAAAGGATGGATGATGGTGCGTGGACTAGGGAGAATATTGCGGTCTTTTATCTGTCCGCTTTTTCTTACTTGGATGAAATCGCAAACTTTGTAAAATGTAACACTCTTTCTTTCTCTCCCTCTTCTACTTTTCTTTCTTCTGTAACTTTAGTTGTGGTAGCGCAAAAAAGTTTTTTTTTCTGAAATATAACTCTTATTTCTGTCTGATCTGGCTGCCTCCACTGCATGTATCTACTTCCCGTTCTTTTGTTTGCATTAAATTGGAGTGAATGGTGAGAGCGACTGAACTGAACTGCTTATAATTCCTTTCGAGTGGTGATGGTGCAATATCAGTTGTTGGCTTCTCTACATAAAAATTTCTTTATGCTGGCTGGTGGTGGTAAGTGCGGTATTTTTTAGTCTTTCGGAAGAGACGTGTTGGTGTTATATATTCTGTAGTTGCTATTATTATGCAACAACCCCTTCGTCGTCTTTTTTACTTTTTCTCTCTTTCTTGCTCAACTCGTCAGTGCACACGTAGTAAAGTTGTGTATGTTCTGTTCTCTTTCTGTTTGTTCCTATTTTCGACACAATGTTTACACTCGTACTAATGTATGTGTTTTATGTCTCGCATGCTTAGAAATCCAGTGCGATGCAGATTTAGTTCTCCAAATTTTTTCCTCCGTTTTTACGCTTTCTTATAAATAAGTGGTTCTAGCACATAGTGGCCGCATAATAATAATAGCCATTAATGTTTTTTTATCTGGTTCTTTGCTCGAGAGCAATAGAAGAATTAGCGCAATTCGACAAGGAGCGATAATTGTTAATGTGCTGCTGTTCTTTTCCCACTCTATACCTTCCCGTTTTCCTTTCCTTTCCACCTCATTCTTTGCATGCACACGGAATTCCGTAGATAATGACTTGGTATATTTCGCTTGTAATAACGACGATTACATTACACTACATTGAATACATATATTGTAGTTCAGAACAGAAGTTTTTTTTAAGTTTCCGATTTTGTAGGTTTAGGTTTTTTCATCCATTTGCTATGGTGAGAAAGTCATCCTACACACATACACACACATACGCATGCTACTCCTGCAAGCAAGTTTCGTTCGAAATTCGTAGAAAATATGTATGGAACACGCAACAAGATTTTTTTACAAACAGTTTCTTCTCATATACAAAAAAAAAGTCAAACTTGAATTGAAATTGGTTTGAAAAGTCACACCGAACGTGTCATTGTCAACATTGCATATACTCTTACATGGAAAGTTACACTCTCTTGATGTGTTTTTGTCTGTCACAGACACATGTTCACAATAATATTCAGTGCAATTTAATTTCCTTTAATGTCTCCCATATATTATGCTTCTTAATGTCAAACTGCCAACAGTGTTGATATTCGTGGAATGTGGCAATTGGCAAATCTTTGGCAGCAAAGTAAGTAATCGAAGACAAATGAAGAATTCTTTCGGAGGAATATCGATGATGATTATTTTCTCTCCGTTTGATTATCTTCCCCGTGCCGCTTTGTGTACGAGTCGCTGCAGCCGAGTTGATGTGCTTGTAGAATGCGTGGAGAAAATGTGATTCCTGTTACTAATGAACGCTCAGTAAAATTGAAGGATGGTGATGTTGATGGAAAAAGGACTCGACGTCTCGTGGTAACGTCGGCGTTTTAACAAGTTCTTCCCATCCCGCTATTAGCTGAACATTGCAAAAACGCATTAGCGTGGAATAAAAACTCTGTCGTGAAATAAATTCTAATAAAGTCGCTATTGCTTCCTGGCTTCACTTGATAGAAGGCAAAAATTTTGGATTTAACACGGAGAATTAGAGTATAATGTGTACAGATTTTTTCCTTCTTTTTAAATAATTGAGGCAAGAACTTATTACAGTTTCTTACTAGTTGAATTCACGATATTTGAACAAGTCTGAATTAAGAGAGGAGCTCGGAAGAAAACTTCTGGTTTTTTCTTTACAACCAAATTTGCTACGCTACTTGATGCGTATTCGTCGTGGTAGGACGCGGAGGAGCCATCACCGCCACTACCATCACTGCCAACAATCACAATGCAACTAAGCTGCTTTGAAGGATCTTCTCTGCAGAAAAGGAGAATTTTCTGTACATTCATAGACCAGGCAAAGCGGAATATATTTTTTTACTCGACATAGACTAGGAGACGAAGCCATGTACGCAGGCAAATGAAAGCCCACATGGACTGCTGAGCTGCAAGTTCTCAACTCGGTCCCTGTGTTTCTCTATCACAGCCTCGACTCTACACGAGACTTGACTACTATTTCTTAAGTCTTCAGTGCACTCAGGTTTCTATGAACATAGCCATCAAACCCCTATTCGCAGCTTTTACTTGCCTTGGTGCATATGGTTACCTCTTCTAATTCCACTTTACTTTGTCTTTCGAACCAAATTTTCTGATTACTACAAATTTTTTACATGTTACATCGCAAACACGAATCTACGTTGTAGCGGTATCGAAGCTGATAGTGACATTTTATCCTCCAGTCTCTCTCGCTAAAAACTTGCCTGTCTACGACGAAAAATAGTGCATATTAAAGAACCGGTGAGTGCGTGTGTGTCGAGTTAAAGGCAAACTAAAAATCAACATCCAACATCGCAACCACGACGGCCACTGCCGCCGCCAGGATATCCAATCCGCATCCCATCAGAAGGCATCTAATCTAACGAGAAATGTTGAATTGGTAATGTATATAAGATTGGATGGAAGAGCTCTTGTCAGTTTTTGCCTGCCTGAGGAGAGAGCACACTTTATTCATTTCTTCTTCATACCCATTTTACTCGCATTCATACAGTTGTAAATTCAGTCGGGGCTCTTGTAAGGCTTAGCCTTTTCCTCTCTTACATTACTGAAACGCACTCAGAGACACTTCCACAAACACACACATTTTGGTGTTGATGAGAATATGATAATAATGATATTGTTATGTTATAATAATAACAGTATACTTTGTGTAGTAAGAGCACTTACAATGGACCCATTCACACTTTACACTGACTGACACTAAACTTGGTCTCTTGGTCCTTTGATAATGATGATTATATGAGTAGTATTGCGTAGGAGTTCTGGAGAACTCGCTCACGACGTCGACAATCTTCTATGAATGTGTGAATGGGAAAAGGATCCCTGCCAGAAAAAAACTCCTAAGACCAAAGAGTCAGCGATGGTGTTGAAAAGAAATGGATTCAGCCGCAGCCAAAAGTAAGTAATGCAATCCAGAAATAAATGCAATGTGCTTACCGCTTGCTTGTTCCTTCGAACTCACTCAACTCACCCTCCGACTCCCTCGATCATGATCATTACATTTACGCTTTTATTATTGTTATTATTTCATACACACACATACACTTTCTTTTGCTCAGTCTGCTCAGTCTGCTCGAGTCGGACTTGGAGAAAATGATTATATTCATATTGCACCACATCCATTACGCATTACATATTATATGTATACCTAATATGGAGCATACGCACAAGTTTGAGCGTTATGACTACTTTTTCCAAACACATGTCCACACACACGCAAGACGATCGTCGTAAATGGTAACCATACATTCATTTCTGCGCCAACCCTGCTAAACCGTATTGATACAGAGAAAAGTTTTTTGTTGTGTGAAAAGCAAAAAAGAGTGAGTCTTTCTCGCTCTTTTCACTTGAAATGTGCAAAGAATGAAAATTGAGTGTTCCATGGGCTGATATGGTACCATTTATATGATTTCTGTTAAGAGAGGTGAATGTGAAAAATAATATAGATAGACTCTTTCGCTCAATTTTTTCTTTAGAATGTTAGTGGCAGTCGGGAAATAAATCGTACACACATATTTGTACCCAAGAAAACGCTGAAGGAGAAGAATAAAAAGAAGAAAAAATTCTGATTTCCTTTTTTGTCGTTAAATACAAAAAAGTTCTCTTTCATAACGTTGCACCATTTTATGTTTCTCCTTCTTCGTCATATTTTTTACACATTCATTTCATTCAGGACATGACACTTGTACTTTCTGTTATAACGCAAATTCACACAGAGAAAATCCTGATGGAAATACATGCATTTTGTAAGCGCTTATACACTGTTTGAAACGTATTTGTGTGCCTGTGTGCATTTATGTTTTCCCTGATTTCTCTACAATCTCTCGCCGAGGCCAGCAGAGTAACTGGACTAAAGCACCGTTCTCTATTATAGCTCAAGCAGACAGCTGCACAGGAAAAGGAGAAAGAAAAAGAGAGAGCAAAAGAACATGTTCGAATGTAGGAAATTCACTGGATATGTCTTTGTTGGCTCTGGGTATTTTTTGAAAGGTTTCTCTTTTCTCTCCCACAACCCTCCATTCACTTCACTTTCCTAACACGTCATACTTGAATATCATCCGCTTCTCGCTGGAGGGAAGATAACAAAATCTACACACATACATACACACGTATGTACACATCCATTTTACCACCACCATCGCCAATCGGCATCACGATCATCATGAGCTTGAAACCCAACTATTTTTACTTCCATTTTTTCTCACTTTCCAGAGAGAAACTGCAATGGAAGAAATACGATGGCGATATTGAAAGCTGCGGATGAGAATAAAAAAAGTACTTAAGTGATGTTTTGATGGGAGTACGATTACATGCACTCTTATTTGCTTGTTCCTTGTTTCTCTTTCGTTCTGCTTGCAGTGGAAAAAGTAGGAGCAAGTGGGTAAATACAGGTTTACTGTGTTGTTCCAGAAGAAATAAATTTAAAGAATCATGAATGGACACACGGACACTGGTGATGCCTAATCGTTGCAGCTTTATGTTGAGCTCTTCGCTTTTTACTGTGAACTGCAGCAAATGCCGTTATTTGCTGGTGGAGTGGAATGAGTTTACTCATGTTTCGGTAAAATGCAATGCAGGGAAAAGTAGGCACACTTTGTGAATCCTCACAAATCATTATCAACAAGGAAGAGGGAGAGGAGAGAAAGGCTAGGTAGAATGTGTATCATCATCAGCATTACCGTCCAAGTGAAAGAAAAGTGTTACGTTAATGGTTTATTGAATGAAATAACAAAACGGACGTGACAGACCTCAAATAATACAGAAATATGAATTTTCCATGTAGCCTAAATTGTGCTCCATGTACATTTGTATTTTTGTTGGCCTCCAGTAGATTCATGAGTGCTCTACAATTTTATCTTATATCTATAAAATAAACCAAGTACAATGCAATAAGTAAATATGAGAATAACTCTGAATTTTTTGTGTACGGGCGCTCCAAGTACCACACAAAAAACTAGTAGCGGAAAACAAATCGGTGTTGCTATACAAAGTTGTATGTGCTTTTTGAACTTCCATCCAGTAAAAAATGGGAAAGCTTTTCACTTCACTATTTTTTCTGCTCTGCCTGAGCTTCCCCGTAAGACTCACAAGATACTAATACAAGTTTTACCCAACTAGACATTGTTTTAAAGCTTCACACCAATCTTTATTATTATTAGACGCATGTATACATTTTCTGTAAATCGAGAAAATGGTACGTCTGCTCTTTTTCCCCTGCAGTACTTTACCTATGTGTATTACTTACACATAAACAAAAAAATAAAATAAAAAATCCGTGTGTCTTGTTAAGCATTTATCCACGAAATCCTACAGAAAAGTAAGAAAATAAGATAACAGGAAAGAGAAAAATACAACGCTCGAGGCAGCTTGTTTTTCTATTCTCCTTTTCTTATTCTTCCTTCTTGCCTCCTTTTTTACAACATTCCATTTTTCTTTTCCCATTTTCATTCTCTTCTCGACTACATTTTCTCCAGCTAGATCTCATATGGAGTAGATGGAGTTGTGCGGAAGGAAGGAGCACAGAGTCAAACCAAAACCGATGATGATAATAGTTTAACAGTGTTACTACTACTGCATCGTGTGATAGATGACTAGGCACTTCCACCAAAGTAGTAATATTTGTTTATTCCAGGAAGGCAAAACAAAAGAGAAAAAGAACTCACAGAAAGTGGTATGTATCTTTTTTGGAATAGCAAATGAATGTTTGGGTAACCTCTGAAAAACAATCTGCAGAGAAAAAAGGAGAATTTATACATGTGCTCAAAGGTGATGGTGATGATGACGATGAGTAAAAGTGAAATTTCATGGAGTACTCGCACACAAGTGTTTTGCACAGGGAGAACATTCATAGAATTCAGCTGGTTATCTGGCATCTTGATGATTCATTTACAACGGATGTTGCGTTCCCTTTTTACCGAATAGAAAATCCAGGAACCCCAAACAACAGAATACTTTTTTTCACTTCACCTCCATTGTGCTGTAATCCGAAGCCTGCTCTAGAAAATTGTGCAAAGCATTGTCATTACACTACACAACAACTGGTCGGGTCGTGCCAAAGTAAGTGACTAGGTAAGTAAAAGCCAGCCTCTATCTCATACAATAAAAATGAAAGACTGCAACAAAGGGCAAGAAGAATTATTGCCCACGATGAATACGTTTACAGGTCATTCATAAAAAAGCAAGAAATAAGAAAAAGAACTCTTGCCAATATATTATACGTTTTTCATTACACACACACAAATTCATTCCGGTTTGTTGCAACATACATAAATATCCCGTCCGACGTACTGTTTGTGTTTACTTCTTGGAATCAAACGAACTAGTACAAAAAATGTATAATCTATTGAGTCATTCTGGTTTTTACGAGATTCTATTTATTTTACTAGAAGGAAGTTTTTCCTTCAAACTTTAATATTGCATAGCTTAATGCACTGTGATGTTGATTGTCGAGTGCAGTGGGAGTGCAGTGCAGTTTGCTCTAGAATCAAGTATGTTGCTGTCATGCCCCATGAGTTACACACAAATTCATTGTATACACAATTTTGTGTGGATGAAGTGTATTAAATCACTTGCATGCCTTGAAAACAGTTGAAAAAGTTATTTCTCTACTTACTTTTTTTGTGATACGAGAAAAAACCATTGTTCTTGTCGGCGTTGGTAAACCAACAAAGATTCATCGTTTGCCTTGCAGATTCTATATCTCAATCTTTTAATCTTGCAACAACAGCAGAGAAAAAAAAGCATAACAAGAGAAAAAATGGAAAAGATTATGGGAAGGAAAACTTTTTATTACTATGCTTATTACTATCTGTCGTCTTCATTTTCTTTGCCTGAGCCAAGATCAACAATAGCAGAAGAAAAAATGCTACAAGACTAACAGATACTCTGTTACAGAGTCGACACTGCACATATTTATTATGCAAGATTTTTTCTCAAGATTGCCAGGAGCAAATTTTCAAGTTCAGTCTGTGCACTCTTTGTTGACTACTCTACAAAATAGATTCAATACGGCGTCTACGGACGCATCAGCATCACATCTCATCGTCCTCGTACATTCTTCATATTCTTGTTTGAATCACTCGACGACGAGAATGTGAGAGAAAAATGTGAAAGAATGAAGAAGAAACCAAAAGGCATCAATGACTCTTTTTATCCATTTCATTCTTCTTCAAGAGCATCTGCGTCCCTCCTTTTCAACGCACTCTTTCAAACTCTGTCGTGTGCGACAACGAAACTTCGTTCATTCAAGTTCATAGTATCACTCCACTCCGGCGTTATGATTGCTAGTTTTAAAACTACGAATAGAAATATTATTACAGATGACTTTTCTTTCAAGAAGAAAAATCATTTTTATTCCTTTGAACACTGTGAGAAACGAAGTAGTATTACATGGATCATTATCCTATCATTTTGTTTACATCGAAGAAGTTTCGGGCTTGATAAAAGTTTACAAGATGAAAATTCACTTTTGATTCAGAACATGAACTCTTGTCTTTTTCTAGCAGACGATCCCATCATAGAACGAATGCATGGCATGTTGTAAAAATAATGCTCCGCTCTGCCACTTCTAGAATATTCCCACCAGCCACATTAATACACACGACATGACAGCTGTGTGTGTAACACTACAGGAAAAAACAAAAAAGTGAAAATACGGAAAACGTGCATGAACAGATGTATAGAGCTTTTCAAGGAGACTGCTGCTGGAGAAGTGAATTAAACGACGAGAAGTGTTGCAAAAGGAGCTGCCGTTCTTCTTACGAGATTTTCTCCCTTTAAAAGCTGGAAAATGAAAAACCGTCGTTTTCATAGCATAACTGCTCCTGGCTGGAATATCGTGCTCTGATCCGCTTCTGGTAACGTCATTTAAATAGTTAAATAGTGAGTGAATGCGTAAGTGCCATTTAAGTAGATGTACAGAAAGTTGGAGAAATTACATTTTTATGTAAGTATTTTTATTACCAAAATTCTATTGCAGACATTTTGGAAGAGAAAGCAAGTGTTATTGTTTCGTACCCTGGTGTCAGTTTGCCTTTTTCTTAACTTAATTCCATTTTTGCCTTGACGATAGTTATTCTCTCGTCAAGGCAAACTTTTTTATTTTTCTGCCATTGCAAAACAAAAGTTACTTCAAGGATAAATGCATATACATACATGGTTACATAAATTTTCGACTCAGACGTCTCCGAAGACTCTAGAAAGAAACTATTTGTGTGGTGAAATTGTTGGAGGAATATTACATGCACTTCCCAATTCTGAAGAGCTTCTTCTGACATGCATGCTCAAGTGAGACGATAATCGGAGCAGAGCAAGCAGAAGTTCAAGATGCTGGACATGTTTGACGAGCTTTCTCATCCCAAATACTAATACAAAGTTGTACTAGTACTAGTGGGCGAGCGCCTGCTGCAAACAGCTAGTCTTCTTATAATGGCCAGCGAATGTTTTATGATATGGTTTACCCAAGGAGGATAAGGAATGTTGAAAAGTTAAATACCATTCTCTAGAAACAATACTGCAAGAAAACTTTGAAAGCCACAACTGCTCATCATGCAACTGCCAAATACTTGAGCAAACATTCTTTTAGATGCAATAAGCCAATTGTAAAACAATGCCATTTTAAGTAGTTTTGGCACTTCAAGAACAAATAGTTGAAGTGGTGCCATTGTAGAAATCATTGCTGCAGCACCACTCCAACACCCATGGTAATCGATAGTGGTCGTGTCCAACATACAGAATGGTTATTGTTGTTTCATAATATAACCTTAAATCATCATTTCAAAGATGTCCAAGTATTTTTATGCCCTGGGTACTGCCATGACAAACTCCACTTGGCCATGAACTGTTGACATTTTTTTCCGTTTGCCCCATGGGCATTGAGCTCTGATAGAATTTAGAATGGACAACCGGACGTTGAAAGTCACCTTTCATGAAAATAATTGTGTCCCTAGGGCCAACTTGAGTAACAGGTCAAAATCAAACGTGGACAAATGAGTCTCTGAAGTGTGCTTTGGGTTGAATGTATATAAGTACATGGAGGCCTTTGAGTAAGATGTTGTGTTTAATTTAGCGAGAGGCTGATTGCACCTTCCTACATAAATCGTCCCCAAGTGAAATGGAGAAAGAAAATGAGGTGAGTTCATTCCTGAGCAGAGCTAACGCCATAATTATATCATCAATTGCATTCCTGTTTCCATTTGCGCAACCACACTCACAAACAAACGGGCATTTGGCTCACATTAGATGTGGGTATTTTCGCAGACGGAGGTATTTTCTTTTCATTTATGCAACTAAGAAGATGTAAGGGACTAAAGCATTCTTCTGCGTCGATACAGTTAAACCGGCCACAAAATTCCTGTGTAATTTACCATGCATGCCTTCATCCTCCAAGCATGCAAACCCAGAGGAGATGTGGAGTCGGATTGTATAAGCCATGCAAGCTGAAGTGACTTTGTTCAAAATTAAGGAGGAAAGGTTGAGGGAAGCACATTTCTGGGAGATGGCAACCTACACACAAGCCGCTCAGATTATAAGTCAAAAAATAAGAACAATAAGACCATCCATAACTCGTTTGAGCTGCACATGTGAGTGGCAAAGTCGCAAAAGAATTTTCTTCATGCCAAAACGATCCAGAATAATGCTAGAATAACAGCCACATGACTGCTTCTAGATCCACAAAGATTTTCTTTAAAAAAAGACTGACAAACAAATGCTTGGGGGACCATTTTTTGCTTCCTTCCTTTTCACCAAGTGATGACGACGACGATGCTGTGATGTGCTCTCAGAAGTGAGCTGTGCAGAGAGGAGACTTTGTTTGGCCCATGTATGTGACCATATTATTGCCGCACATTCATATCATTTTGTGCCTCAGTTACTCTCCTCTCCATTCTGCTGAATTTTTCCACTTCTTTCCATCTTTTTTCTCACTTTTCAATGAATCTATTTTTGTCCTTTTCTCTCTTTTTCCGTATTATTACTTCATAGTTCATACATTCAATTCTCCTGCTTCTTGGAAGGAATCATAGGAGACTTACTTGAACCAATGCGACATCAAGGCAACTGCTCACTCACTCCACTCACTACCACTTACACAACTACTGTTATTATTTCTACTCCTATGATTCGAACACTCTCAGCTTCTATTGTTGTTGTGCATTGTCTAGCAACAACAAAATGTGTGAAAGAATGGAAAGGAAATAAGGATAAAGAAATAAAGAAGAGAGTGCCTTTTTCTTCAAAAAGTTCTAATCGTAAGTGTTGTAGAATCGGATACGATCCCATCGCTGGGCATGGAACACACAAGAATAAAATTCCTGTTTTTTCTCTCCTCAAACTGTGTTCAGAGTGTGCAATGTAAAAGGAGAACGTTGCTGCTCCCACTACAACGCCAGCGATATTTTCACATAGTTGTGCGAGACAGATGGAATGAGAGAGAAAGAAACTTGTTCATTGACGACTTTGCCTACCTACCATTACCCTCCAAAACAAACTCGCTGCTAGATTTTTTTGTTTTCGTACAGGCTTACGATCGTAACTGGCACAAAAGCAGAAAATGGACTACGATGGAGGTCCTCGTATAAAAAACTTCTATCAATGTTTAATATCTCCATACGAGCAAATCATGTGTGTTTCTTGGTGTTTAGGTATGTCTCTTCTCCTTGCAAATACTTTCCTAATATCATCTCAACCCACTTTTTTATAGTACTCAGAGAAAGAGTAGCACTGCAGTAAAACGAGGCGTAAGAAACAAAAGAATTGCAAAAGCGGTTTAGAAATCAAGTATGGATATATCTAGGTTAGGTAGACCTTCTCCAGGCAGTACCATTTTTTCTTCTTAAAAAATATAATGCTTTTATAGGAAAACATCCGCAGTGATAGTGTTAGGAATTGGAAGTGAATGAAAACTCAGAACTCAAAAACGAACGCGACAACCGAACACGGGAACGTAGTTAGCAGAAAAGGAGTGGGAGGTTGATGACAGGAGGCCGTAGCAATATCAAGAAAATTCTAAAATTATGGGACAAACGGAAGGAAGGAAGGAAAAGAAGTGTGTTTCTCGCTATGTGTGCCTGTGTCTGTCTTTCAAACAACTCCTCCACTTTACTTGTTCCATACCAACGTTTTTCTTCTTTCAAGGCTTTCCCAAGAGTATCTGAAAAAATATAATCCCATCCCTCGCAATTTGTTTGAACGATGCTCCATTATATTATATTGTGTTTCAAGTCTCTGCTAAGCTCTCCTTGCTGTGCAGTATTATACCTTTTTATAATGTTAATTAAATCAGAGGAGAAAAGAAAATAAGAAAAAAAGACGCGTTTTCTTCTCTTTCTTTTTCCAAGCAGGAAAATTTCCTCCTTTTTTATTTTTCGGGGTACGAAAATTTAATAAGAGAAGACAGGCTAAGAAAAATAGAAGCTCATCCACTCATACATAAATTCATTATTGTGCCATCTAAATCCAGAGGTTGCAGCATCAGCAGCAATATAAAAAAGACATTCCGTTTTTAATAGTAAAGAAAAGGTAGTTAGTCCGTCCGTATGTTTTGTGAGCTTGAGAGAGAGAGACTGCGAGTCGTTCAGTCGAAGAAATTCCTGGTGGAAATTCAACCAGAATATAAGAAATGTGAAACTTAAACAGAATAAAAACCTGTGAATGTGCTAATGAATTGGAGAATATAAAACGCACTCTTCATCTACTTGTGAGAGAGACAAGACGAGCCATGAAGGATTCTCGAAACTTTTCCTCTTTCTAGACTTTGACTTTCTTTGTTAGAGTCTCGATTTTTTCTTATGTATTATTTTTATTTACGAGTGTTCGAGAGAAGAGTTTTGTACACATTTCTGATTGCATGCTTTTGCTACTCGTGCCGCCCAGCTATCGCAAAGCACCACACATACACAATACTACTACAAAAATGCCAATTTCACCTATTGTTTGCAAGATACATCCATTTTATTACATTCATATCTCCCCCATAAAATACATAAATGAACCAAAGTAAACTCGGTAAAGTATCCAGGACAGAATTTTATGTCCGTGCCTCTTTTCTTTGTAGCAAAAAGAACTTTCTTTCTAAAGCATTTCCAGGTCCCTGAGGTAGATTGGCATTTTTCATAATTTCCGAATTTCTTTCTCATGCTGCACTTTATACCATATCTGGCGAAGTTAAGAAAGTTTCTGCAATTTATATATCGAAGTAGGAGAAAACTCGACACAGTGCGACGAGTGGATCGGTACACAATAGCGTGGCTCTCTCGATGACGATGTTGATAATAGACAATATGTGCACTTGACAAGATGAGCACTCGGCTGGAATTGGAAACTGGATACTAGGAGAAGAGAACTGAATGTTGTGCTTGTGCTCGCTTGATACCTAATACAAATGTCTATTTTCCCCATCATCATTATTTCATCTCGCGTGCTCCTCGTTCAGGAAAAAATGGAAGTGGTGGTTGTATGCAAAATATGTAGTGCAGTGGTTCAGTGGGGAGGCAGCTCAGAGAAGAGCGAGGCACAAAACTATGTAAATTGCACTGCTCTCCATTTCAAGCGACCACTGTGTTTCATGCCACTACTTCATTCCATGCAAAACTTGGCCCGACGAAGAAAACGATGATGGTATGGACGTGACCGTATTTTTTGCATTTTTTCATATTCTGCTCGCTCAAGCAGCAAAATTATGAAGACAAATGCGAAGCTACGTAGTAATCGTATATTTAGTCGTGCTTGTTGGCTCAGATAAGAATCTTTTTTTTTCTCCCATTTTGTGCATACGGATATAAAATAATTTCACGAAATGAAGTTGACATCAGAGTAGCTTAAGAACTATCGGTAGAATCAATAAAAAACTCATGTAAAAGAAAACGCCTTAAAATCTCACTTTTGGCGTCGTCTTTTAGTTTTTCATGCACCACACACATATGGTAGAAAGAGGTTTTCTACTGTGGTGGCTTCTTAATACTTCGGAAAGCGGCATTTACTGCTCCTATTAACATCCTCGGTATTACAAATAAATCATCATTACGCGTTTGTTGTCTTTATTCATATTCATGTAGTAGTAGAGCAGACAAATAAGGAAGTGCATTATATTCACTTCTGGTGTCGCAAGAATTAATGCAAAAAAAATATTTTACTTGAGAAGTGTTTATTATGTTAATTCAGCTTTTGATGCCCTTTTCACATTCCAATTAAATATCCTAGTCGCTAATTTTTCTCTCCTTCTGTTCAGTTTGTGTTCATGTACTTTACCTGTGTGTGGCATTATGCATGCATGTAATCTTCCGGTGAGTGAACTTGAGTTCATTAAATCATCATGATTCTGTGACTACAAACTGCAATATTGCGTTCACCTCACTACATCACCACCAGCACACAAATGGCTAATAATGCGCGCGCACGTACAAGCTAGCATAATAGCTTTTTGTTGACTTATCATCATATATTAAATGCACCCATTAAATCTTCTTCTTAAGTGTTCAGTGTTTATAAAGGTATCACAGTGACGCATAAAACTCTCATCATGAAACATTCAATACTTCCTGTGTCATTCAACTACTTGATTGCTCACACACAAACAATGCACAATATGATGCGTAACACGATAATGTGAAAAAATGAACGCTTTTTTCAGTTTGAATAACGATACAAATCAGTTTAAAGGGTTTCACTACAATTTTTAGCCATTTTAAAATTGACAAGATAATATATGACAAGTCTCTGATATTACATCCACATCCCTACGTTTTGTACTTGCAGCAGGATGGAAGATGAGTCTGGATGTTGAATGTGCGCCGCGTCATAGTAATAATGACATTATTATTTCCTCTTTGTTAGACTGACATTTTATGCGAAGGCGGCTTGTGAACACGTCCAAATGATAAACTAAACTCAACTGAACATTGGTGAATCGTGACAGTTGAACTCTTTGAGCAAAAAACTGTTTCTTTTCTAAAATCTCCCGACACCTACATAGTATTGAATACGAGCTAGTAACAAAGTAACAAGATGCATACAGCCATTTTCTTAGTAGTATGAAATGAAAGTCTTCATCTAGTTGGTTAATGTTGTGTTTTAGTTATGTGTGCCACATTTTCAAAGTAGTTGGCCTCCATTTGGGATGGAGCGCAACAAGTGGTCAGTACGAGATTGTGGACTACGTAAAAAACTGTGAGATCGATCAACCAGAGGAGGACGAGAGAAAAGTCTCTTCTCTTTCCCATTTGGAAATCATGTAGGCAGGGATGCTTGCCTATTGATTAAAAGGGTTTGCACACAAATTGATTGATTAGACATTTCTGTCACTCACTGAAAGGAGACCGAGATAAGATAACGTCGTTGTTTTTTATTGTAGGGGAAAAAACCTCCAGGGAGTGAACGACCTATGTGGACGTGGCATTGTGTTCTCATTGAATGAATAAAATGAAGGATGTGAAAGACGACCAACTCAACTGAACTAACACGACTCAAAGAACGAGAAAGGATGATGATGTGTGTAGCTAGCCGTATTTCCTAGAGCTTTCTGCTTATACAAGATGATAACATATTTATTGGATAACCGTTTTTTGCGTGGCAATTTCCCAGCGGAAAATTGTCTTTAAAAGGGAAAGATGACTGACTAAAACAAGTTTAGTTTATTAGTTCTGTCAACTGATACAATAATGCGGGGAGCACCCACAAGGACCACTCGAAGGTACTTTTCTCGAGTAGTAATAGTGACCTAAAAACCATCCATCCAAGCTATATTTTGAAAGAAACAATTTTCCACATGACACAATACCACTTTTTCATAAAAAAAATGGTAATGATAATAATTCACGTGATACAAAACTCGCTTTCCTTTTTTCTTTGCCGAAGAAGCAAAGTGTGATGGGACGATGGGATGTAAGGATTTATGTTATAGCTCTGTGCTCTGCCCCGCTAGTACTAACCAGCATCGTCCTATCTTAATACCTACGTACCAAACGAACCATCCAAAAATCACAAGAGACTGTAAAAATATTAAATTTTATGATTATATTGTATTGCATTAAAAGCGCAATATCAAATTGCCTCCAATATTAGGATGTGCTTTATTCACAAGTGGTGCTTGCTTGGCTGTGGCTGTGACTATGAGATTTGGTAGGTTCATAGGAAGGAAGAAGAGGAAGGGATGTGGGCACTGATTTCAATGAGAATGAAAGAGCAATGTAGAATGGCCGGTCAAACCTAAGACCTAAACAATGCACATCCATTCTTGCCACATTCTTTTCTCAATGTTCATGTTTCTCTCTCATGAAAAGATCTGTCGCCGTCGTCCGTCTTTTTCTCTTTTCTTCCTTCCGTCGTGTTTCCTTGGAAGAAACTCCTCTTCTCTTTACTCACACATCCTATATGAGACATGATGGTGAGCCATTACTTGTGTCCAAGTAAGTATTTATTATTTGCTTTCGCACAATAATATAATATCCCTTGAGAAGAAAGAAAGAATGAAGGGAAAAGCGACTGGAATGGAAGTGAACTGAGCCAGAAAAGGAAGAGAGTTGGCCGTGGCACGGAGACAGAGAAACAGAGGACTCAAGGCCAAGGCGAAATTTCATTAAGACGAGCCGAAAGCCAATAAAGCACCATAATGATTCCCTTCCTGTTGGAAAGAATGAAAACATACAGACATAAAAAAGAAAATGCGTCCTCACAAAGCGTTAATGTTCTTCTCTGCCTATTTTTGTCTTTCCTGTTCATTCACTGTGTAAAGGTATCTCTCTCAATGTAAAGATTGCTTGGAAAGAAGAAGGAAAAATAAAAGGCTTTTAACCTTAAGGACCACAATTTCTTCGTTGTTCGTTCATTTCTAGATACAAAAAATAAATTAGACGCATCATATGAGAAATGCGTAACAAGAAAAACATCAACAATAACAACAATAGTAAACTGCTACCACTTTCTTTCCAGTCACAGTCATTTACGCAGTTTTTCCATTTTCCAATATGAAACTGATCCGCACGCATTTATTATCACAACGTGTCAGCTCAGCATTCCTTTACTATGTTATTTCTGGTGGTAGTGACGGTACGAGAATTGTACAATACAATTTAACCAGTTATTTCCGTTTCGGCTTTCCTTACAAATGAACATTCATATTTAAATAAACAGGCTGCGTGTGCGCCTTATGTTACCGCAACATTATTTTGTTGGGAAAGATGGAAACGCGATTGGTGTTTTGTTCTCATTCATTGAGCACTCCGCGCCTTTGCCCTGTAACAGTATTACGGAGAGTGGTAGAGAGCGAGACAGAAAGTGACGCAGAGTCATGATAATTACGTTGAATGTAAAACGGGTCCCATTACGCTCCTTCAACCACACTCCATTATTGCAGGGTAATTTAGTTGACTACAAGAAGAGGAGTAACGAACAACGATCCCGTTCGTTTACTTAATGTCTTGCGGAGAGAATCCACGAGAATGCACGCATTCAAGTCTAACACTTGTCTTATTAACCAGGAAGACAGAAAGTATATTTGTCTGATTGATTGCCTTGCCTTCGCACACACAAAAATATCACGTGTAAAGGAATAAAAAGTTGAATGGGTTCGTAGCGTCGCTCATTGAATAAATAAAGATGATAGATTAGAATATTTGAAGATAGACAGCCCGATTTTGGTGTCTGGTGGAGACCAAAGAAAATTAGGATCGCACCGGTGTACATCAAAGTGTAAATTAAAGAGGCATCAATTCACCCTTTCCCGTTTGTCCAGCTGTTCCTTTGAACAGGACAAACAAGACGGTGTTGGAAATTCCAACTTGGAATGGAGGCAGGCAGCTGTAAAATAAAAGGGAAAACACTTCTTGTGCAGGCATTGAATGTGTGACCAAACCAAAGGGGATTTAAAAAAGGCACGACGTCGTTGGCTGGTACTTGGCCCTGGCAAACTCATACATTGTAAAATTACATTTTACTTCTTATTCCGTTGTCACGCCGTCATGTCCGTGCCAGCATTAATGCGAGTGTTTCTAAAAAGCATAAGTACCAAAATTGGTAAACGATAAGTACATCAATGTTGGAATTTTTTTTACAATGTGTTCACATTTGAAATTATGGTGTGAAAGGCTCCACCGTGCAATATTATTACATTATTATTATGGATTCATGGTTAGGTGTCGTAAAACTTGTTTATTCAGCAAGCAATACGGTTTCTTCGTCTATGTATCACTAATGAAAAACCTATGCTTGTTTAAGTCTGAAACTTTAAGAGTCATTCTTTATTCTCTGTGGAGAATATGGAATTTTGAGCTGTGAGAGTGAGGAGCAGAGATAAAAAGAGGAGAGAACGAACCAAGAGCTGAAATAGGTATTTTCAAAATAGTTGAGTGGCCGTCTTAAAGGAAGATAAGAGTGAAAACCACTGCAAAGGGTGGATACTGTAGCACACTAATAATAATAAAGAATATTAAGGAAAGGCTTAATGAAAACTGGAGAGATCATTTCTGTTGATATTATTGTTATTCGTGTTGGTCTACACTTAAATTACCATCTAGTTCCCAGCGCAGAAACAGGAATGCGAGTTTTTTTACACATTCAGAAAATCTTTCGGCCACTTTAGTTTTTATTAGGAGAACGAGAGAAATATAACTCATCTCTATTTACTCTGGCTTATGGGGGCATATATATGATAATATAAAATATTGCCTCACTATCGCAGGCAGACAAGGAAAAATCTTTTCAAAAAATGGGAAGAAGAAGCGACGAACGATCCTGCGGGGAGTTTCGCAGGCCGAGACTGAAATGTGAAGGAAAGCTGGTGAAAAGTAAGTGGAGTGAATGAGATCATTCCCTTAGTCGTCTGCTCTGCTGAAATTGCGTAGAGCAAACAAAAGGACTTCGTGAAAGTCTACCATCAACACAGTAATAATATGAAGCATTAAGGTGTGCGGATGATGATCATGATGGAGAGGATGATGAGAATTCACGTTCCAAGAACTGGAAACTAGCTCGCCTCTGCTTTTGCATTCCCTGGTGACTTCCGGCGAGAGATATATTTTGTTCAATGCTCACCGACCCGTCTGATTAGATATCTACCTATTTGCCACAGACTACGCATGCACACACTTTAGAAACCGTCTTGGAATGAGGATCGTGGTGGTGATGTGATGGTGATGCCGGTCATGCAACTCCGAGTCATATAATGTGCCGCTACGACTCTTTTCAAATTCAGTTTACAAATGTACTTATGTCGTTATTACTCTTCCTCGTTACCGTTAAACTTTCATTAGACTGAGAGCGGTCACTGTGAAATATACTTACAACACATTTCTCACAACTCGCCTAGTCTACTCGACTGCATCAGAGCACGTAGCCTTTAAGGTAATAAGGATGGAGCATCGCTATATGACACGAGTGTATAGTAAGATGAATTTATGGGAGAAACAAACAAAGCTCCACACTCGCAGATAGATAGATAGTAAACGACCGCGTTGGCGGTGGTAGGTAATACAATTAAAGAGTTAGGAAGAAGTTGAGAGAGAGAAAGTCAAAATGTGATTCCCTTTGGAGATGGAATTACTTAAGTATGCCGCACAGTCAGTACGTAGAGTGAGAATAGGGACAGAGCTAGGAGTGGAGAGCGAGCAGGAAGGAAACCTGCAAGCAAATAAGCAGAAGAGCAGAAAAATAAGTAGAATAAAAAGGTTATTCTACCTACGTGAACTATTCGACCTTGCTGTTGGGGATGCTAAAACCTAAAAGGCAACTTTCGTTTGCACCAACCAAAATGTGTACCTATGCATTACTTTATATACACATTTCATCTTTACGACTGCTATATTTGGAATAATGTACATCCTCTTCTAGTATCATTACTTTTTTACGGCACGCGTGTGTGCTTAACTTTATCCAGCTAAACACAGTAAAAAAAGTTGTTTTAATTGTTGTCATGCTAAAACGGAGACAGTGGACTCTGGCAGGCAAGGAAGCAAACAGACTCCCATTTTTATTCGTGGGCAAGAAGTACTTTGCGCAATTACATACTACTACAGTCCAGAGAACAAATTGAATGAATTCATTAGATCCCTGGGAGGCGACGACCTGAATTCCTGAGACAGAAATAGTCAACTACTGCTCAAACAGCACACAACATCATCAACGAAACAGGGGATCTTCCCAATAATAATGAAGTTAAAGTTGAGCAATTCCGTCGTATGTGTGTCACCCGAGTGTACACAACACTTTCAGTACAGTCCAGTTTTCCTTTGTTTGCTTCAAAAACACGCAGCGTTTTTCTTATCCAGCTGGGTTTATTTTTAATGTGAAAATGTTGGTCAACCTTCTGCGGGATTTAAACCATGGATTCAAATGTATTCTTTAAAAACCAACTTTCGTTCAGCTTTCAACGTATCATCATCCACTTCTAGGTGGCCAAAACGTTGTGTTCATTAAATTTTATCTTAGTAATTGCACTCTAACAAGAAAAAGAGACAAAATGTTTTTGTACCGTCTCATCTCCATCTGGTAAAGTACAAGATAAATATAGCAGGATCTACGTGCCAAAGTGATAAAGAAGAGACGCTAAAATAAAATACATCTTTCCTTTTTTCTTATATGAAGGAACTTAACTCACTCGCTTACTTACTCCACTCATCACAATGTTCACACGCACACTTTTCGTGACTCGACGATATCTTGATCATCCACTTGGTTCTCATCATGATGATCAACATCGTTTTCATGATCATCATAATCATATTTTTATTATACGATGTGGAATCGAAAACAAGAAATGATTTTTATCACGTCTCATCGAACTCACACATTTTACTGCCTCCAACTTGGATAAAGAATTGTGAACCACTTTTCCACATTGACAATTTCCGTCCTTCACTTTAACCATCTTCATGAGGAAGTTGAAGCTGAGTCATGCATTTTTATCAGGAATCCTTCCACTCTTGCACACCAGAATAAAGCACTTTTTACGACATGATGTATACTTAGGAACATATCTGGATTACAGTGCAAACACTACAGAAAACATCGAAGATCAATCCAACATTTCTCTCTGTCCCTTCTCAATCTTTCAGACAAGACAAGCAAATGGCAAAAGTGCTCCATCGCTGCTGTCCATGAATGAAATAAAAAAGTGAAAGTAATTCCAAGTGCATCCAGTAAAAAAGCGTGCACGTTCTTTTCCGGCCCCATATAATAACAAGTATTTACGTTAGACACATAAACCATATTCTTTTGGGATATATGGCATTAACGCATCCTGAACGCATCGGTAAATTTTGCCTTGTCTTCTTCCACACAAAAAATCCTACCGAAGGTGTCTGTGTTGGAAACCTGTGTAAGTTCTTTAGTTTCTCACGTATTGAATATATAGTGCACATGGTGGAACGTGTCGGTCATTCATATCATGCTGATTACATGTCCCCCTCTCTTCATTCACCTTCCTCCTTCACTCCGGCGTCTCACTC
Source organism: Cyphoderus albinus (assembly GCA_021029165.1). Taxonomy (NCBI): domain Eukaryota; kingdom Metazoa; phylum Arthropoda; class Collembola; order Entomobryomorpha; family Paronellidae; genus Cyphoderus; species Cyphoderus albinus. The sequence goes on along the minus strand of VYYJ01000075.1, from coordinate 55,213 downwards.
ACTCACCCTCTCCTTGTCTCTCTTCCTTCCGTTTTATCTAGTTACCACCACTGCTACAGCATCTCAGTAGTCGAGAAGGGAAAATAAGATGAAAAACGAGGATGTGATGTGCTTGTGTTGGCATTCTTTTAGGTGTCTCGATGAAGATTGCACAACATTCATTCCTTGTGAACCCATCCCTCTGTGAGCCATCGAGTCAGCCCGCATTACCCATTTTAAACATGGCTCAAATGAAGCAAAAGGGAAGATGAAGGTTGCTTCTGATCACCATCTAAGATTCTGATGCAGTGAAGTTGTGCCGGTAGCAGAGGGGCTACTTCTACGTTTTCCACTGAAAATATATTGGCATTGTAGAATAACATCTTTTTTTCTTTTCTCGTCGTTTTATGCCTGCTTAAGAATGGTTGTCTTTCTCATTGCTATTGCACGTTTATTCGAACTTGCTTCCTTCCTTAGACAAATCCTGAAGTACATCAGCGTAATAATAATCGTAATAATAATAATAACGCCGGAAATGGTCCTTTATTCACCAACGCGGTGCAGGAGAACACTTTTCTCCCTGTCTTCCATTTTTTCCGTTTCTTTCTCTTGTATCAGCTAAGTCGGCACTTCCTCGCTTTCCTTCGAATGCTCCACGTTGTTGAAAGTGGCTTCGATATGAAGCTACATTTCCCTTGCATTTCTATGCACCATTGAATGTTTGGAAAGACTCTACAATGGTAGTGGTGCTCAAGATGTTTTGGGGCGCTCACTAAAAGATCACATTTCGGTTTCAAGTGTGTCTAGAGAAAGGTACCTTTGTTGGGCTACGGCTTAGGCTGGGTGCTTTAGATTTACAAATTTAATACCGAAAATGCAAGGTACACAAAACGGACAGTTCAAACTGTCTTGTTTGTAATTTCAAACGGAAACATATTATACCCCAGTCCTATCCTGTTCTTTAAATTACTTCCTGTTGAGAACGAGGTCGTCTTATGGAAAATTGATGAATTATTAATAACTTCGTTAAATGTATGTGGAAGGCATGAAAAATGAAATAAAGATGCTTTCCACTCTTGCAGAAACAGAAAACGCATCGTAAGATGTGCCTCGTTCGTAGATACCTTCGACGTTTCATCTCACATTTACACATTTGAGTCGAATTAACATTTAATTCAATCTCTGAGTTATTCCATTTGAGTGAACCCATCCTTCAAGCGTAGAGTTATGGGGCAGTGAGCTGCATTTTCATTATTTCATTATTTGGGTTGTCAAGCCATGAAAGTTAATAAATGAAGGAATTTCTTTATGGCGTGTCAAAATTTGCAAAATTTAATTCAGCGCACATAATCCACTGAATGGGTACGACGAAATAAAACAAATTAAAATATCTTCTGCAAAAACAGCCAAATCAACTCAAGCTGACTTAGAGGAACGCCCTTGAAAGCTGAGGAATATTCCTTGACAGAACAATTAAAACATCTCTTTAAATACTTTGCCCCCTAATTATAAGTTTGCTAAATGTCAGGTAAGACCTTCGTGCGTTGAGGTTCAGTGCATTCACTCTGCCAGAAATGGACAAAACACTTTTATTTCGTGATCATAATGTACTCCGTGTCCAAGTATCAAACAGCTTGGCTACTTTATAATTCATACCGCTAGTATACGATGACATCATAACATGCAGATTGCAGCCTGCAGCTCAATGCACATCATCCAATCGTTAAGAAAAAAATACAAAATTTGCATTCGGCTAACTGTTCAACTCATCCTTTAGCAAGTTGAAATGAGGCATGTCGTTATAAAGAATGAAATAAATGTTACACCAAAAGGTTAGTGTTGTTAGCCGCAGGCAAGAGTGCTCATTGTAAACGATGTTACGTATTGATTTTGTAACGCAAGCCCAGCGTAAAATACATGGGCTCAGTATAAAAAATTGTTAATATCAAACGGTAATAAAAGCAAGTTACATCCATAATAATGCCATGTTTCTTTTCTAATCTGATGAAGCAAAATGACCATTTTATACCACAGTAATGTCATCGATCCAATCAATTCAATTAGTCATGGGGCCACGCTGTTGTTGAGGAGTGCACAAAATTGTGCACAAAATGCTATCTTGAGCTAGAATGAAGAGAATGTAGCAATTTTCTGTTTTCTTTCTATGTAGAACATCGGAGTCAGCGTGAAATGAGGAATACCGTGAGCAACAAGAGTCTAAATAAATTTCGTGCGGTTTTAACAATCTTTTCCTGTAATGTCGATGCTAAAAGTCAGTGAGTGAGCATTGTCGACTGTTGCAAAACGAACAACTAATAAGAAAGTGAAGAATGCGCAATGATGATTGTAATGACGAGGACGATCATGATTTCTTGCATCAGGATAAATTCAAATCGCATTATTTCCTTTATCTCTCTTGCTCATTCCTTGGCGAGATGCAAAGCTTGCTGATTATTTTCTACAAAGAACCTTCACAAGAATTGATTCCCTAATAGCATTACTTCATCATCAATTTTCCTACTGACGTTTGAAATCGAACGCGGCTTGGTAATTTGCAGTGGTCTGCGTTCTCTCGAATGTCTGCTTATTAAAGTAAGGTGATCCAGTAGTTGATTACCGACTTCTCTACCACAATTGACATGAATGAATGAATGAATTGGCCGAAAGCTGTGGAGGTAATCACTTTTCGTACTCCTCTCCTCTGCTCTTCTGCAAGATTGCAATATCGAGAGGGAGGTACCTTTCACACAGGAGCGCCTTGCTCTAAAAATAGTGAACTCAATGTATCGTAAAAAAGAGAATTGCTTCTTCGTACCTATTACCAACCCATCAATTTTATAGCCTTCCACTATCTTTACGTTGCCTTTTTAGACGAACTTGGAGAAAATATGTAACAACAAAATAACAATAAATATAATAACAACCGACTCACAGTGTCGGACAGAAAACGTTATTGACTTTTGGTATTTCTACTTTTTCATACAAAGTAGAGCATGGACTATTTGAGCCGAAGATGAAAAGAAAAGAAGAAAACAAAAAGCAAAGCAAGGAAAAAAATATTATGAAGAATGACCAAATAAGAGACGTATAATTTTGATCGCGTCAAGAATTACAATAGAACAATCGATAGCGTGCCGTGCAGACTGTGGAAGGCTCCAATCTGAGTCTATCGAAATTGCAAACGAAAGAATGCATTTCAAAGAAGAATATTTCAGAGAGTGGTAACAAATCTTTTGTTAGAAAGCTTTTCCACACGAAAAAAGGAGCGGCCTTCGCATTACTCCGTTCATATGATATCACACATAATATGCGCTTTATCGTAAGGCATCATTGATTATTGCGATGATGACGATGCTGATGACCAGTGTTAAATTACACATACATATTATGCTTTGCTTGTTTGCCAAGTGCCAGCGGGAACCAAAGATTTATACAACGTAAGGACATGCCAAACAGCGGGGAAATTGGAGTTTTATTTTTGTCACGATGACTTTACTGAGGACACACAACTTAATGATGTAGTTCTTCATATTTACCTGGCCATGCGTTATTTTTGTATTGTATACAGAAACAGAGAAAAAAGGTATGAATTACAACGCCAAATCGTTTATCGTTATATGTAGTGAATAATAATAGTAAATATAATTTTTTCTATTATGGACAACCATTGGTTATCGCTTAACGAGAGGAATTGTCAATTTAAACGAGATGCGATAAGACAGAAAATTATACGTTAGCTTTGTGAGACATGCAATTGTTAATTGTAAATATTTCTCTAACAATTGCAGCAACTACTCAAGCGAAATTGTTTTCCTGTTATTTCAATGAGAGTGTGTGAAACGTAAAATGCTAATGCGCGACTCTGACTAGCCATTAACATGATAATCTACACAATAAATAAATATAAAGTGTGCTTATGATATTTCAACATGAGAAACAGGAAAGTTATGAGTGACTATCGGCATAGTCGTATATCAACTTCCCAACAGGATGGCAAGCCGATTGGCGCGCATGAGACCGCTCTTTTGTATCACACAGAATTTTTTCGAGGTATCATGGAAAGCAATTTGTTATTACATTTTTTTTGCAAGAAAAGTAACAATATTTAGCCTATAATTTTCTTGGGTATGATAAGCATAAACAAGAGAAAAGTTTACTTATTATTCAGTTTCATGGGGGTAGTGAAGCCGATAAGAATATTATGCTCATAGTAAATTGGTAGTGAAACTATTAAGACACAAAAGAAGTAAAGAAAAATGCATTAACTCTCAGCAATTGAGTTTTATCACATTACAATATTTATGTAGATGGAATAGCATTTAGAAAAATAGTGGGGGTAGAGCCGACCCGTTTTTTCGCTTCTCTGGTCTCTCTCTCTCTTGCTGGACCTCCAAGTCTAGAAGTAAGCAGTAAATCTGTTCTCGGACCCGGACGGCGATAATAAAAGGCAAAGAGGTGAGTGAAACGCCATTTGCGCAGCGTGTGGCTCCATTGAATGAACGAATATCTTGCTAAAATGTAGAAAAAGCTCACAGAGTCAAATGAATTGGTTACGCGGAACAACTTTTCATGTTATTTGTTGTGGGCCGACGGACCGAGCACGGTTTAGTGTGTGTTATGGAGAAGTGAAATGAGAGAAAACATAAAAAAGCACAGAAAAACTTTTTGTCCAGTTTTACATATTACATTCAATGTTTCTGCATTTTACTAAACCTCCTTAATAAAACAACATCTCAAGTAACAAAATGAAGGTATTCTTCCAGCGGAATTAAAACCCCGTCGTTTCGAAAAGTCTCGAAAGTTTCTGTTTCTACAAATAAAAATGAAATTAAGGCAGCCGCTTGCTTGTACATATGCATATTATGTAATCATTTGTAACGCAGCAGCAACACAACTGGCGTGAAAAATCCTTGCACTTGGAGCCGACGCTACACTAAGCATTATTTTCTTTAACTTTTTATTGCTGCATTTGGTGAGTTTGAAGGCACACATTGTACAATGTTATTCAGATTTTATAAGAATTTTATGGAAAACGCTTGCACGTGTGTAAAGGTAAAGGTAAGTAAACTCTAATGAAGATTAATTATAGTCTCCGAAATCGTAAATGTCTATCCATATTATTACTCCGCCCACTTTATTCCGTTAGTCCATGTTCACACGCCAATTTTATACAGAGATTGTTTTCAGTTGTGCACGCATTTTTCCTTTTCTAATAAGTCTGTTCAATTTGCCTTTTTACATGATTTTATATGATATCGGACACCCCGTAACATTTACAGCTTCGCTCAGTCAGTCAATCTTAATATCTAAGTCGTGTGGGTATTTTATTAATACGACAGCTTTCTTCTGACAATGGAAGGGCATCGGTACGCTCTGTCTGCGTACTATCGTCCCTCCTCAAATCAATATACGGTTACAGTTACTAAATACGTCAACGGCGAAGATGAGCACTTACGGAAAAATGGTGCTATCAAATCATATGTTAAACACCAACTGATTGCATTTGATATATTATGACGTTTCATTTCATTAATTCGAAACTTTTTAGATGAACACTAATGCTGACACATAATTTATTTGCACATGCGTTTAATTCCCTTTACCTTCTTGTTGACCTGTGCCTTTCACAAAATGAATAATAGGAGCATGATGAAGAAGCACTCTAGGAGGAAACTCTCTCCATTTCTCTTCTTTCTGATGCTTAGTTCAAATTTTTGTTTCGATTTTGTTAACGATTAAGTGGACCTTTTCGTATAACCTCGAGCAGACAAGATGCAAATCTGCAGTTAATATATATCAATACCGAACACGATTACATGATCGAACAAACTACCGATCGTGGATATGTTTCGTTCGTGGCATTTTGAACCCTTCTAAATGGCAAGAAGGACTCCAACCAGCATTTTCAAACAATGGCAATCACATTATCGTCACGACGCGACATAATCTCAGCTTTACTTCTACAACTCTACCTTCTCTTAAAGAAATTGTTTAATGTTCGGGCTGCATTGAATTCGGTATTAGGAAATGACCTGAATATGGGGTAAAGAACAGAACAGAAAAGGTAGGAACAATGACTTTAGCACAGAGTGAATAGTGCCGTTCATGGTAACATTTAATCATCTACTTATTAATAAATCATACAAACAATAACAATTTGCTTAAATTAAATCCATTTTATAGACTTTGTATTGTTGGTATTTGAAATGACTATTCGCGGATTTGCAGTTAGCGTATTATGAACTCTGGTCTGCTCAAAGTAGCAGCAGGGAAGGGAAGATAAACAAATGATTATATAGATTTGCTTCTCAATCACGGTAATTGTTTTCATTTCAGACTAATTCAAGCTGACTAGGCAATCATTTAATCGGATAGGAATGAACTTTGGCACTCTAATGATAATGCTTTCTAAATAAGTAAATGGTACGCCAACAATAACCAAAAGAGATAAAAATGAAATAAAGTAGGTAGGCTCAAGCAAAACATGCATTCTTCTTATGATAATGCAATAATGATAACTTTGTATACTTTTTGTTGCAGATATGCAATCAGAAGATCCGTGCAAGCCGCATTGTTATCGTTGTCCCCATCATTTTCTTCATGTGTTTGCCGAATGGAAAAGGTGTGCGTTTGTGGAGGCGTTTGTTGCCATGCATATTAAATGAATTACAAGTTTTGAAAATGAGAGAGGGACAGGTGACTTGCAACAACGAAAGCGTAGCCGTAAAGTTTTTGTTTGTAATAAGGTTACTCCGCGAGCGTTTGATGCAAACGTGGTCGTAGTGCGAAACCCAGGAATATCTTCTCCTTGCTTGCATAATATATTTGTTTACGATATGGTAGATCAGAAATGTGTGCATTCATAATTTCGTTGATCAGCATGAGCTGAGACTTTGCTCGTATTGGTTGAGTTGAGTTGAGTGAGAGGTTATTTATTTTGCGTGAGGAATAAATGACAGAAGTGAGAGAATCTACTTAGGAAACAGCCAGAGCCGAGAAAAAGTGAGGTCGTATAGCCTCGTCGACTTTTTGCACTTAATCTGCCGCATACATGACATTCATCATCAGCATCAACAATAACAACTTTGCATTTACTTTTGGTCTACCTTGATGGATGTAATATGTAATTGTGGTTTATGCATTATGGTAATACCAAGACGAATACCAAATCTCACGGCTTCACACGGCACGAGAAAAAAGTTCAGTTTTATTCTCGTGTTCAATTCGAATAAAATTGAAGTTTGGGGAAAATGCGAAATGAGATACCAAATCAGAAGTATGTTCTTATTTGTCCGATAACCTTCTGCTTTGCATAAAATTGAAAATTTAAGACGGAAAAGATTCATTTCGTGATAATGGTATAAACAAGTGTGAAAATTATCTCAAACAAAATGCTGTCCAGAATGAACAGAGAGCCCGCAAGCAAATTTCTTGAGGTTATCTCAAAACGACACCTCACATGGGAAACATTGTGTTCATTTTTCTTTCAAAAACAATCAATAAGGCAAAGACGGGAAAATGAAGTCTGACTGAAACTATAGTAATTATTACCTGAACAATGCTATGGATATATAAAACAATATAAAAACAACAAACGTAAGGAAACCCAGTAAACCGATGAGTTATGTTTATACCATGTCATTCTCCTTTTTATACTTTTATTTAAAAAGCGCATTTTCCCCTGTATATGGATAAGTCTTCTTTTTAGGAGATTATGCGTTGCCAAAAATGGGTACATTATTTGTTGATAACACTCGTGCCTTCCAGATTGCCATGGAATTATTCATCATCATTCATGACCATGCGGAAATGGATGTGGCAAGGGAAGTATAGAATGAGATGTGATGTGAGTGAATAAATCAGCGTCGCATGAAAATGACAGCATCAGTGAGACATTTAAAACCAAACAAAAAGCTCTAAAAGTTATCCCACATTTCGCATGCCGTTACAATTAAAACATTCCACTTGTTTAGATACAATGCATTTTTTTTCATTTTGCATTATCATTTGCTACTGTTCCAGAAAGCCATTTTCCCTTTGAGTCAATTTTCACCCGCATAGCACGAATGAATACACAACAAAGAGATATAAAAGTTTGTTCTTTAATATAAGGTTGATGATGACCATCTGCTCTTCATAACTGTAAAACTCTTCGCTGGTTTACTTTCAGTCAGGACCAGCTGTGCCACGTGATATGTGACTTGATGTGGGTGATGTTAATGATGATATACAACGTAACGACTTATGTAACACATAACGTGAGGTAGCATAAGGTGTCTGTTTATTTTTACTCACAGAAAAACGCGTAGCGATACAACGATGAGAAAACCACACGCACGCACAGATATCACAAAACCATAAATTTGCCCGCACAATGACTGTTCGCAGAGTTCACACAGCAGCCACACCGCACAGCATTGCAGCACACCACGAGCGTCTCATCTCAACTCAAAGAGAAAACAGTGAAATGGGCATAAAGAAGTTGAAGAAAAGTCATGGGATTGCAGAGTGAAATTTGGTAGAAAGCAACTCAACAATAACCGGATATAAAAACACAGTTGACGTGTGCACAGATATTGAAACTAATTTAATGCCATGTCATCACCAGCACAATATTATTGGTTTTAATGGAGCATTTGCAGGAATGAAGTCACCGTGTAACGCCATTGGTAATAAATCCAGATGTGGGAAGCAGAAACAGCCGGAAATTGCTTCTTTTTTTTTTGAAGACATCCATTACATTGACTAATTCAATTAAACACGGATTCAATCTAGGTTGCTTCAGGAGTAAAACGTGAAGCGAAACGGAAACAGGATGAAAGGTGACTACTGCGTGAAAGCAAGGATTTACGCAAAATTCTTAGAGTTTTCACGCACTCGTCAAAAATTCAGCGGAATAAATCGATGAAAAATCTGCTGTGCTTCTATGTGCACTACTTATGAAATTTCTGCGTCAGTAAACCGAATTTTTCCATTTCCAGGTGTGCTTGTGGACTAGAACGTGCAAATGTATGTGGATTCCGTACAAGCAATAACACAACTTCCGTCAACAAAATTTCACACCCACCCCACACTACGAAATTCTTCACATCAGAAACGATCTGCTCAGCTTGAGACACTTTTGTAGCCCGTAATATTTTTTCCTCAGATATTATCATTATTGCATTCCCCAGACGTACAACATATCCATTCCAGCATTAGTAAGTTTAAGTCGAATAGTTCTTTAATAAAATACGTGGAATGCTATGAAAAGAGCTGGCAGCGAACCGGACTCAAATGCAAATTCTTGCTAAAAACCCAAAGTGAAGATTCTTTCGTAGAAAGTAAGCCTTGATACACTTCACTCCATCTATTTTATCTCTGCTTGCTTCAGACAACCAAAAGGAAAACCTCCTCACAACAATAACCATTTTCTTAGCTAGCTGCCTCCCGCCTAGCTTAGAGAAAAGAAAACTGAAGCGGAAAAGTGGCTCAAAGAGGAGAAAGAAAATCATAACAACCCAATTCTTTTGTGATGACTGATATGAAGTTAAGTGGAACAGAAGCTAGAAAAGTGAAAGCAACCTAAAGTGGGAACTTTCATTCAAATTTACCTGGAAAGCACCACGATGCCTCTCGCCTTTATGTAGCACGCTTTACAATGTTATTTTAATAACGTACATTGTGATTTAGATATATCTAATATAGCTGTAACCTGAACGCAGCAGTTTCACTGTATACGACGACATACCAAATGATATAATAATTGGATAGCAAATCGAGCAGAGTGTTTTTCAAATTTAATAAAAAGAGCAAAAAATAATGGCCTTATCGTAAACAATTGTAGTAGAAGTACGTCAAATAAACTAAGCTGCTCTGGTTTTATTGGTACCGAGAGTTACCGGAGTAAAGTGCACTCAAAAGTGTAGTAATTGTATAATTGATATATTGGAAGTGTCCTCGAAAATTGATCGAATTAAAAATTAGGATTACAGATAAGACTACTTAGTTTCATTGTGTTCCTATGAGAGGAACTTAAGTTTTTTTTAATACGGTATATGAATAAGGTTGATCAAAAGCAAAAGCAACTCTGTGACATGTGTGCTCCGATTAATCAAAAGATACTGTGTGAAGTCCACTCTTCCTTCCATCTACCTGAATTGCTTGTCACCTAATTCGTGTTTTGGCAATGCTCACTGTTATCCCACGATCCAAGTGGCTAGGCTTCAAAGTGCTGTTGTAGTCGTCAGTGAAAAGTACTTTTATTTTCCGACTCACCATTATACCGAGATATTTCATGGGACAGAAAAAAAATGCGGTTAAATTTTGCGTGCAAGTCAATCTCTACCTTTTACGCTGCTGACTTCGTTCGTGCTCTCTATTTGCTAACGAAAACTAAACGCTAACAGATTTTTATTCATGCTTTTACCTTTTTGTAAAAGGCAACATAAAAGTAAAGAAACGGAAATAGAGTTACAATTGGCAATTACGAAAAAATGATTTAATTACTTTTTTCACCCTCTGAATAATAAAAGTACATTACGTAATGAAATCTGCGCGTGCATGTACACACGATCTAAATTGTTATCAGAATTGAAATGATTGAAGGGCACCGGTGGGAGCATTGAGGCAGCTGGAAGTGATTTTTTTTTGTTAACTCTGTGATATTCCTTTTCTTCCGCCCACACAAATTTACTGAATTTCTGTGCTTTTGGCCATTTGGTACTCAACGCGTACGGTTCCTTTTGCCAAGGTCATTGAACCTCTTCTTCACGAAAATGGAAATTACATAAAGGTTTCAACGGTTCAATATGGTTCTATTCCATGGTCATTTTGGTTGGGAATCCACCTGGAAACGAGTGGATTTTTGGTGTCGTGATGTAAAAGGGAAACAAGGGAAAATCCATCACATCGTTTTTTCCATTATGCCATTAACTCTATATTTATTGTGTCAATGAAAAAGTCAAACGAAACAAGCTTGCTTACATTTTATTTTTCTCTGGTGCGTATCGTATGGCGTGTATGTAAATGCAACCGTGAAAAGCAGAGTTTTGTGTGTGAAATTTTCATAAAACAAGAGATTACCATCAGTAGAAAGCTTGTAAAATGGCTTTTACCTTATTCGAATGTCAAACTAGCTCAACCTGTCAAAGCATTTACCACTTTCCAAAAAAAGAAGGCTCTTTTCTAAAAAGGACGAGTTACGCAACTCGTGTCTTACTTTCTTTGTGTCGCCAGGATTTTTTATTCTCCTTCCCATGTTCACGCTTACATTAGACCCAAATCCCAGCAAAAAATTCATTGAAACATTTTCCTTGTTGTTGTTTTGAAAAGAATAAAAATGGAATTGTCACAAAATCTCATATAATGTAGATTTCCAAAGAGGAAGTATATTTTTTACAAAGGCTTTGTTGAGAGAAATAAAATGTAACGACAAATGCGTTTCACTATTACATTCTGTTTACACTTTTGCATGCTTTGTTTATTTCTATTGGTACATTGAAAAGTCATTATCAGTTTTGCGATTCGCCCAAAGAATTCCAGGTTTATTGCCAATTCCTGGTTTTATTACCAAAACGGAAGCGAAAAGCTTGCTTGCAGAACTGCCAAGGATTTGTTTTAAATTAAGTAGTTTGTCAATATTGTAGGAAAGGATAAAAATTCCTGCTTTCAATTGTCATAATAAAAAGAGAAATAAATGAACAGCATTTTTATGCCTTTCCAACCAAAATTTCTTGTCGACAGTAAAACGAAAAGGAAGGAGTAAATATTATGCTATAAGAGGTTGCGTAATGCTTTCTGAGAGGGAGGGATCGGTGGTGGAGTGGTTATCGCATAGGATACTGTAAAATTTCCACTGGTTCAGTGGACGTATGGGGTATGCGTTGCAGTGCTACGCAAATACAACAATGGTAAGTACCCTTCTCTGCCACAAGAGACAACGTTAGAGGGATTAGATTGGCAATAATCTTTACTGGATTCCGCCACTGGTGAAATGTCCAGCTCCAAGTTACATACACAAAATGTGCTCCAAGAAACTACTTTACTTCAAAATTTATTAAAAGGAATTGCTATAAAAACATTTCACGATAAATTCCGTACACCTTTTCTATTTTGCGTTTCTTTCATGCACTCAGGTTTGCGTAGCATATGGAGAATTAAGAGGGTGTAAATTTTTTGCGAGTAAATAGAAAGTTTTGTGTGAACAATGAAACTTTCTATTTCTGACATGTCAAGTAAGTTTCCAGGTTGATATTATGATACTTCGAAGAATGGAGAACCGGTGAACATCAGGTAAAAAGGATAGCCTAAAGATCCTGAAACTAATACATTTTTAATAATAAGCAGAAGAAGAAATGGGAAAGATGACTACAGGGAGACAACATTATAATTATTTTTTCGGGCCCCTCTTCACTAGGAAGAGGTTATAACACGTGGAAAAAATGTAGCAAACTTTATTATTAAATGAAACCTTGTATAACTTTTAATTGGATGGGGAATGGAAGAGTAATGAACCCGACATAAATCATTAGACGTATTATAAAAGCCTATAGTTGTGCGTATTAATAACTGGGTAAAAAAGTCGGCGAAAGGGTAAGGATTTTGATGAAAGAGTTATACAAGATGAGGGACAAGGATCCTTTTTCCATTCAATGTAGATACTTACCATTAAAAGAAGATAAAGTTTTGTAGCCATTTACTTTTATAAGAAGCTTGCATACATTTGTTAGAATCACTATGAAATGCCTGATAGCAGAGCGGCATACCATTTCCTATTATTACAGTTATTAGCATGGTATTATGAGCTTCAAAACTCACGATGAACAGGGCTTACAACAACCCATATTTAGATATACGGAAGAGCCAAATAGACACACAGCAAATATTTTCTTTTCTGAGAAAATTAATACCGGAAAAGAATTTAATTGTATCGCTTCACCGACTTCACTTTGTATCGTAAACTTAATATCGCTTAATACTGCGTGATTTGTTGTGAGCTTTACTACGCACTTTGGGAATCATTACTTTGATGTGCTGAAGATTGATGTAAATGACAGCATTTCACAAAGGGGTATAATATTTAACGCTAATGAAAATTTTCATTTGGCAACAAAACAGCAATAAACATTCTGATTTTTGAAGATATAAATATACTGGATTTTTTTTTGAAATATAATCATCAACTCTGTTTTCGTTTGCGTCATATTTTCATCGGCGAATGTGAAATTAAAAGCCAATATATAGCCATCAGGTACATGGATTTACGTAGCCTATTCATTTTCAATCACAACCACCCACTGAACTTTCACGCAGCTTCAAACTAGTACGAACTAACAGTGAAAAATTTGAAAGGTTGACACGAATGATTAAACATGTTCAGTTTAAATGAAGAGTAGCACAGCAGAAATTTATGTTAACTGGCGAATTAAAAAGAAACTGGGTTAGCAATCAAACCTCTCGTTCGGATTTTATCGCTAGCAATCAAATGTATAATTTTACCCGTAATATAAAAATTCAAAGTAGTTCTTACCTGTCAGAAACTCAATCAAGAAATTTATGATCCAACTTCTTCCACTTCAAACTAAATAATGTTTCGGATAACATCCATACAAAAGCAATGAATTAAAATACCAATTCGTTCAGATTTAATGATATTTGTCTCGTCTGTTTGCTTTTTCACAAAATAAATGTAACATCCACAAACAAGTATTTTACGTAATTGACACAATTTCCCATATAAAGCTGTGTATAGCCACTGACCACAAATAAATTATAAAAGAAAGTGTTAAAAGAAATGGCAAAATCCAAGTCGGTTAGAGCCTTGGAGATATTAAAGTGCCATTAGCAAGAAAATCGAGAACCATGAAAAGTGATCGACAATTTATTACACATATATTTTATGGGTGTTTCACTAAACTTTAAAAGTGAGTGAGACAGGGTTCCTTTGGATAAAATCAAAATAGGACAGTGGAACGTCGAACGTAAACACTGAAGTGTGTACACACCAAGAGAAATGACAGGTATGAATGAAGCATAAAAAATTTGTTACGAGTATCAAAGGAAACAACAACCACCAACGCAAAAATAAAATTGCATCGTTTTTTAAGTGTGCACTACAAGATACAAAGTGTCTCTATCTTATCTTATTAGCTACAGCTTTATCATCGTGTCATAAAAGTTATCGGGATTATCTGCATTTAAATGCTTTACAAGTACGGAAAATAATATCCACGCACAAGTCATCGTCACAGTCTCTTTCATGATATTCCACCTTCCACCTCCATGTCGGCAAATTATGTCCATATAATTGCCCCAGTCTATGCCGACTTTTTTATCCAAGCGTACAAGAGAAACGTTGAGCAGGGGCGCTCAAGAAATGTAAATGTTTTTGCGTGTTAGTGCACATTTGAGTTGGCAGGAATTGACACAGTAATGACTGTCTTCGCTTGTCTGCATTAACGTTTTGACATACTAACGATAATGATTCTGTTTTCAATGATCTAAAGCGCTGTAGGCAGTTTCTTATGTTTTAAGACTGGAAGTGGATCACCGAGATCAAGTTACCATATTTGGAGGCAGGCAAACTATCAGAGTGATTGGGCGAAGCTTGGGGCAAAGATATTGAAAAGGATGCTTAAATATTAATTCTGCAATAAGATTTTTCTGTGTAACTCCCTCGTGAAACTTCAAAAATTGAATGAAGTTCCGAGATTCTTGACAAGATGATGAAAAACAAGAAGAGCAGAGCGGAGGTTCGGCCTGACCGGATTTCATATACGTGGAGATGAGTTTGAGAAAACAATAAAGTTGTATTTCAGTGAATTGCTAAACGAACGGAAGAAGAAAGACTTCTTTTTGGGCACAATCCTTGAATTAATAATAGCGCTTCTTCATCTCAACCATCACAATACAATAATAATACTTGATATTGCCTGAATATTTAATCATTGGATGAATGCAATCAACTCTTTCGTAGACACATTCAATTTTTCTATAGAAGAAGTAAATCAGAGAGTGAAATGGGCTGTCTTATTATTAGCAGATTATTTATTGTCGTCAGTCTTTATTTTGTTGTTAGCTTGGTAATATGGTGCTCCTTTATTTAGCGAGGTGGCATGAGCAACGATAACAAAGCAAAAAAAGACAATAACAATAGTAGCAGCAGCGAGTGTGTGGTGAGTGAGTATCCATTTCCATATTTGAATCAGGCGAAAAATAACCATTTACATAATCCGCTACGCAGAAAACTAGTTACGGACATCTACTAAACCTAATTTGTACACATGAAATATTAAGGGGATGGAATAATATGCTTTTGTCAGATGGAACGTCATAGTAGAAAGGTATAGGCAAACATCAGCTTCACTCTTTATTATCCAAAATTGCAAAAATTCAGATTGCCTTTCTAGCTTGCCAAGTAATAAAAAAATTTGAGAACAGCAAATTGTCGGAAGTACACTTCATTTTCATTATCATGATCAGCAGAACCTTAGCGAACAGAAAAGGCGAGCCATAAATGCAAGACATACGACTTAAGATGTACGTAATGTAATATCCGCTGACGCTGCGAGCACCTTTTTTGTCTGTTGTTGCTAATGGACATGGACGGTTCGTCGCAACAACAATATTATTCATCTTATTGAAGACAATAGTCCTGTAATCCAGCCATAAAAAACGGAACGCCACAAACCCTGCAGATGACTCAATGTGGCTTGAGTCACTTGAATGACAAGAGCATGCCTAAATACTGCAGCGGTCACATTGTCGATGTGTCTTCAACATGTCCGGAGAGACAGACAAACTGCTACACGCATGACATACGTTTAAATGATATAGCATTTATGTTTTGAAAATTTACAGTCTGAAAATGTTCCAACTGTACAACAATAAATTTGTGCTTATTTAAAGCCGGAAGTATTTCATCACGAGCGGTTAATAATGAGGAGACACTGATGATATCGCTCTCTTTACGTCCGTAAAGCGAAAAGCCGCAAGAGACGCAGCTATCCCATTTAAACAATTTTGTAGACACGAGAAAGAGAGGCAAAGAGCAATAGAGCAAATTACCATTTAAGTTTAAATATTATCTACGGCTGGTGACAGAAGTAAAATTCGTGAGCGTGATCATATAAAGACACGCAGTTTGTGAATCTAATTGACCCTGACAAAGACATTTCAATGTTGAAAGTTGCACGACATTTATTCTCTTCTTTTAAGAAAACGATCGTCGCAGCGATTATAAACTAGAATGATTCAATCTAGTCATCATATCTCTATCCACCTACAGTGACAAGTTTCTTGCAAGCCAACTCGTCATTCGAAAAAACTAGAAAAAGCACGTACTACACAAATGCCCTCACAACAAGTTATTTAACAAGCTGAATGTTAAGCTTTCTCTATCCATGTTTCTCAGCAAAGAGAGATTCAGTGCTACGCCAAAATTATCCTCCTCCTGCTTCATTACAATCCACAAAGTAGACTTAAAAAGTTACAGATGTAAAGATATTTATTATTATAAATTATAGATGGATGGGTGTCGAATTCGATATTGAATTTCTTTTCTTTATCGAAGAGACAACAACTTTCTAATCAGTTGATAAATTGTTGTCGCTTTTAAGTTGTAAAAATTGAAGCGAAAATGTATTTTTAAAAGATTGCTGTACTAATATTATGCAAAACCAAATAAGTATGTTTATGATGATGATGCTGTTTTTCAGACTACTAAACGAGTGACGAAATTAAATATACGACTTTGTCTCAGAGACTAGTAAACTGTATTATGTTGATTAGTCAAGTTTAGTTTGATTATGACTTTGTATCTCAAAGTCGTGTTGAAAATGACGAGCTCAAATGCGTCAGTGTTCTTCGCTATGACCTCCCTCCTACACAAGATCAGTTTTTTTTATTAAGACACAAGTCTAATCATAATTCTCTGAATGTGTAGACGAGCACATTCACAACTGATTGGGTACCAAAACGGCAGATATTTTTAAGCAAGAAAAAAACTCGAAGTAAATAATATCTTTTTTAAAGATGACGACGTGATTGCTCAGATTTATTTTACTTCCAACAAGTTTAACATGTTCTGCTCATCTTACTTTAAAGATCTTGACTACTCCTAGAGGTCTATCTATGTCGTACTTTTAATATTAACCATTGATAGGTTTCTATCTGACTCGAATACTTATTTTTGTATTTATTGTTTTCTCCTAAAAGTAAGACAATGAAAAATGATAAATAACGCATATAAGAATATATTACGGTTTTGCAAATCAACGTGTACAGAATAAACTTTAATCTGACCATTGCTAAATAAAAGTAAAATTCGGAAAGGTTCAATAGCTCATGATGTTCGACATCATGTTGACTTTGAAGAGGATCTTTGTCATTATCGTCGTAAAAATAACAAGAAGTGTACAAGGGAGAAGAAAAGTCGGATAAACACAAACATTCACTCGATTTGAGGTCAACACAAATTCTGATATTGATGAAGATAAGGATAAACAGTTTTTTATTTTGCCAGCTGTACAATGCTACTTAAATAAATACTTGTAACACTTCAGTCTTCCTAATGATATCTGCTGGATGTAGGCGTTGCAAAAACTGGATCAGGCTAATAATCAACTAACCTCGATTGTGTCTGCTTTGCAAGGAATTGCAACGGTGGGTGATGTGATGTTCGTGACTTAGTCATTTTTTTAAATGCAACACCCTCATTAATTATCTACTAGCACAGTTCTGGCTTAGTTTAATTGCTCTTAAAACTTCTTTTCATATATTTCCTTTACATCCGTTCGACATAAATGTAGATAAAAATGAAAGAGAATTCAACATTTTTAAGAGCACTTTCTTCACAAAAGACGCGCTTCACGCTGTAGAGCCAAATGTGGAAACGATATTAAGAAAAATGACACCTGACACCACTGATGATTTTTGTCAAATTTTATTTGGAACGATTTAACATCTGAAAGCACTGGGATTAGTGTTTAAGATTTATTCACTTTTTTGGGTACAGCGAAAACAAAACTGGGCTGGAATTGTGCTCGGTGACAACATAAAATATCCTACAAAATGAGCAATAGTTTCCCATTTTAAAATCTGAACTCAATCGTAGCCTCAAGCTCTAAAAGAATTGTAGAATGGTGAATTTACAGAATATGTACCTTCGGAGTAATAAGCCTATGTCATTCTTACTCAATTTATATTACACAGCACCAATGTTAAAGGGTGAATGTTTTAGGAGTGAATGTCCAAAGAAGGATCTATTTTCATTCCATAAACGATGAAAATCAAAATGCCTAAAAATGTTTTCGCATCCACTTAAGAATTCGCCAGTCAATGACACAAGCAGTATCCAAGGCCGGACCATCTCTTTCATGCCTAAAGGATAATCCCATGTGAAACATATTTTATGATTTCGATCTTCCTCCCACCCACCCCAGAGCCAGTCAGAAATGAGATTCAGTTGCATAATCCAAAAATTGCGAAGATCGTTCGTGGGGGAGCTGATGTTGAAATTACTGAAATTAAACCGGCAATTTGCAAAGTAACAAAGTAGTAAAATTACAGAAACGCAGTGGAGCAGAAATGCAAGCGACATAAAATGAGTTGTAAGTAGAAGCAGATGTGAAGTTACTCAAATCCGAAAGACGTCAAGAATACATTTCAATTTTCAGCATATGTTCCGACTGGTGTCATGCGAGCCACACTAATTTGCTCCATTCAATGTTTCTCTTATCTTTAAATACATATCAACAATTAAGTAGCTGATCATTTTCATTTGACTCCCACTCCGCCACCGAAGTATCGCTTTAACGGCTTCCTGTTGGATGCCTCTTGAAGCTATTCGCATCGATTCACCTCTTTTGGGGATATGCGTCATAAAATTGTTTTAATGCAGCGAAAAAGAGTGTTCTGGATCCGGGCATGCCGTTTTATTGACAATCTTGTTCTAATGGTAGAATATAAAATGGAATAGAATATGGAGTACAGAGGCGGAAATGAACTAGAGGCAGTCAACAGGAACATAATATAATTTTTTAATAGAGTTCATAAAAACGGAGTAGTGCGACAAAAGATGACAATTAGAGAGCAAAAAAAAGACGCTCAGTGACACTCACACAAGTGGAATGATACCTTTATACTATTTTTACTTCCATGAGCATGAGTCATACTCAAAAGTTACTTAACAAACTTCTTTACAATTTACCATAGCCAAATTTGCTTTTGTTCGTGTGCGTCCAGAATCCAGTCGGCACCGTCATACATGATTATCATTCTTGTAAAGCCAATGGCGACAGTGATGTTGAGCATCTTTTATTATTCATCCTACAATAACAAGCCCTGTAATGATTTGAGGATGCGCCAGGATCTGTAGGAGTTTAAGTAGTTCGTTACTTCATTGCAAATAATTTTTTGAGCAAATGCAAAGAGAATTTCTTACTCCACTTGTAAATAAGCCCACTGACGTCTTTTGTTCGTTATTATTATTAATGCTATTATTGTTTGTCAGATTATAAAATGAGCGTTTTGACATTGCACCTTATTATGTTCAAGGTGCGTTGGTGTGTCGCCAGAGGATTTCTGGCACTGAATAGCAATTCCACACCGGAGATAATGACAAATAATGGAGATAACAAAATACAATGGCGGCGTTCATTGTAGATAGAGGATGATCCGGAGCTTACATAACAAGAAACTTCCACAGCGAGACCAAGTCAAACAAGCTGCATTATGAAACAGCGACCTTTCTTGTGAATAGTTTTCAAAAACAAGATGTAGTAGCAAGAGCTGGTTGCAAAATTTCGGCAAAGTTTTCACTGAAGTAGTGCTATGAAATGGTATGAATTCTGAATGCATCTGCTTTGTATTCTGCTCAATTATTGCACCAATTTATATTTTAAACCATCTTTCTGCTACCTTTGCCCGATATTTATTCTTTTCACAGAAAGTGGCGGCCAAGTAGAAATTAAAATTGCACACAATGGCGTAGCGCTGGTGCACGATTTCCGTTTTTCACTCTTTTAAACAATTCATTCACGAGTTTGTGTGGGCAAGGTTTTCCCAAGGTAAGTAGGAAAACCAGCAGCGGCGTGAAGTTGAGACTATCGAAAGCAAAAGAGTAAATTGCAAAATTTCTGTTTCAGTGATAAATCATGCATTGAATTAATTATCTCGAAAGAAAGCGTATATAAATACAAATAGATATATAGCACCATGGCCTTCCAATGCTGATTCATATTTCATGGGTAGATAAATAAAAATGTGTTGTTTGTAGTCAGATATTCATATTCGAAATATAATGTGTATTGTAATATTTATCATCATCTCCAGAAACATTTATTATGTCTACTTTTGTTAGGTATGCGTACTTCATTTACAAGTGGGAACACAAACTTTTTCCTTTCACTCTCTTGTGCTGCAACTTCCGCGCCGCGTTTCCAGTATTCGAGCTGGGTTGAAGTCTGTATCTTTGTGTTTTATTGTATCGTTCGCGTTGGCCGCTGTAAAATACCCATCCCTCAGCAGCCAATATCTTCTCTCACCTCTTCCACATTCTGTATGCATCAAAAGCAGTTTAAAAGTGGAAAACTTTCGCCATAAAGAATTCAGGGCGAAACTATTTTCCCTGTTGGCCCCTGGTACGAAAAAAGGAACCAACAACCGACAACGTCCCAAGTTTTGCATACAAATAAGTCAGAAGAAAAACGAGACGACAGAGGAGAGGGGAAGACGAGGGGAAACTCGCAACTGGTAAAAATGGAGTTAGTCCATGAAGCAGTGTAGTGCTAGGATGGAAATAGTGGACAGGAAACGATGAAGACAGAAAAAGTGTATTGTAGTAGTCCCGCGCCCCCACCGCAACATTTTTTCTTCGTTCCCGTCAGATATGTAAAGTATATCTTATTGCTGTCACTATTGCATTTCTTCGGATCCAGCATTCCCCAGATCCAACACGAATAATTCGTTCGGTGTAAGAAGTTTTTTGTCCGTGTCTAGGTGTGTTTGAATGTAATTTTTGAAAGAATGGCAAGAGAAGGTGAATCATCGTGAACTTGCTCCAGCCGACCGGAAAATATACTGCTGTAAGTACTAAAACACGTGTCTCTTTTAAATAATACAGGAGAGCACATTTATAATAGAAGACTCGCGGTCGCACATAACTATTAGTTTGTTTGTCTCGAGTAAATTGGACTTATATAAAGCTCATGTCAAGTTTCATTGAACTCTCAGACGCCTCGCTCGACTGTCATTTTGAGTTAGTTGAAGGGGTTTACATAAAAAGGTGGTTCGTCAAAAAAGAGACGAAGAAGACAAGAGCAATAATACACCGGAGATAGAGTTAAACAGAAAGGGAAAGCATATTATTTCCATCAGAAAGTTCGCAGCGGACCCAAGTGGGCCATGCACCAATTTAAAAGCGGAAAGGTGAAATAAATTGTGCCTTCTCCGGTAAAATGGGTCTCAATGTCTACCAATTTGGAAGCAAAACTAGAATCCTTTAGAATGCACCAGACATTTTATGCATTTTCGTCGCCAAGGAAAAGGTATTAACTACAGTTATGCAATTATATTATGCTATAAAAATTAAATATTTTCTCCAAAATTATATTTTAATCTGAAATGTGAAATTCGTGCAAGTTTTTACTATGACCGCTGATGAACAAGAAAAGTATTACAATAAAACAATTAAGTACGACTTACAGAGGGTCGTCTTTGCTAATGTAGGAGTTATCGATGATTGACGACTTCCTCGGGATCATCTCCATTTTTGGCACAACTTCTTCATTAGATCCGTTTTGAGAGGCCTCACAAGGAGTAGGTTGCTTCTCCTCCATTTTTCCAGAGCTACTATCAGCAGTTTTCAGCCGGGACGAACTTGACGACAAAGAGTCAGGAAGAAGCGTATTCGTTTCTGGTGCATTACCGCCGCAGTCTGCGGAAGTCGGCGGTACGGGCAGCTGCTCTGATTGCAATTGCTGAGACGCTACATGATTACGACTAACATCACCAACACTAGCTCCACTATCACTACTTTTCCCTGGTTCGATTTGGTCCTTCATTTTCTCTTCGTTTTTGCTTCTGGAACGTTTTCTTGATTTATCTGCAAGAATCAAATGAAAAAACTCATGCGTGTATTCTTTTCATCATCATTCCCAGAGTCAATTCTCTCCCCTTTTCTGATTACAAATGAGTTTCTTTGTTTCCCCCCTGTCCCTTGTGCTTTCTCCTGCGTGTCCTATTATTTCTTAAAGGTCTGTATCAAACTGCGACTTCGCTCTTTTTTACTTCCTTTTGATATAGTACACCATTACCAAAGTTACTACTACACCTTCGTCAACAAAGGCCACTTCTCCATTTTTGCAATCGTCACACAACCTTCATTTCCGCTTCTAGTTGCAGTGTCGGTTAATACCACGAAACAGCGGTTACTATGCCTTTACTTGAACAATAGCTCGTGCCTGTACACGAGGATGCCTTACCGCTGAACCTATTATTACCAAGGGACAATTTTCATGAGTAAAATTGAGTTTCTCCTTTTCTGCTCTTACTTTGTACTCTGATAAACATGGCTGGCAGTCTGAAGAAACCAATTTCCTTTTGGCGTGTGCCTGCGCCTTTCCCTTCTTCGTTTATTTCGCTCAATGTGAAAATGCTTAAATATTCACCAGCATGTCCGTATTTTTACAATCAAGGAGCGCCTCGACCAATTTTTATCGGATTGACGAGGACGGACAGACTGATACATAATTGATATGAAAATTTCCACCTTCTTCGCCCTCCGTATCCCTTTCCTTGTACTTCACCAATGAAAAGCACACAAACTGAGACTGAGAAATAACATTCTTCTCACCACATGCCACACAAGTTGATTGTGTAATGATGATAAAAATTCAGAATTTTTTTTACAAAAGAGCAAGATTTATATTTTTTGTTGTGAAGGCTTGAATGCAGTCCGCTGTCATGAGCGCTGCATTTGCGAGCAGAAAGTGCAGTAGATTGCTTCAATGCTAAATGAAAATCTCGTTTTTTATTTAAGCTTTCGTGAAAAGAAACTTTTTGGAAACCTTCCTTGAAAATATAAGAGGTTGCAACGTTATTGCTACAGAAAAAAAAATATGACGCTACTAGTTGCCAAGAAAAAAGGGTGATAAATTGTCACATATGCACATGTTGTATGCATTTTATTTGCAGAATGAAAAATAGATTGACAGCACCATGTGCACTCCTTTCGTAAGGAATTGGTTGGATATCTTCTTTAACAGTTAGCACTGTGTTGTGGTATGAAGTGAAATGTAGCACACTCTGTGAGTGCGGATTGGAAGGAATGGATAATTCCAAAATAGGTAAACTCCCTTGCAAAGTTTCCTTTTTGGAAAAAAAGTGTCGTCGGATTCTGTTCATTCGGTTACAATGATCAAAAAGCCAAAGGATGTAAAAAAGGAATGAAATGAATAGTGACGGAGGAAAGAGGATGATGCATAATGCGAGCAAATCTGCCTAAGACTTTCCTCTTAGAATCGTCATAGAATACAAAAGGGGTCTGAGAAGTTTAGCTTTTGTGACACAATGATGTCGCTTACTGGAAATGTCTGCAAGCCGGAATAACATTACGACATGTGAAATCACGGTCCATCACTAGTAAAAAATTGCAAACACAAAATCTGAAGCAAGGCAATTTTTCGTTGCGAAAAAAGATACGGATGTATTTATCAGGTTATGTGATATGGCTTACTTTTCGATTTTTTTGCATGGTTAAAAAGTAAGACAAAAGTATGGCATAGGGATTTTGGCATCCTGCTAATGCAGCACTGTCATCCCATGCCAAAAATCGACGACATAAACTTGTCATGAGAAATTTGCAAAAATAGTGATCTTGCACGATGGCTAGTCAAGGTATACTTTTGCTTTCATAGCTGACACGAGGAAGTGAAAATATTCTCGATTCTCGACCCATCTACCTACTTAGTCACAAATGTCCGTCTATTCATGTTAGTACAATCTGCCAGAGATGTTGATTTATTTCAATTTTATAACATTTGTCATGAATGCGTCTTGCGGATGTAAAATACTCTACTAATTTTAGTAGAGCAGAAGAATTTAATGGCACTGTCACCAGATTTGCATTAAACTCTGGCCATAACTCTACGGTCAAAATTTGAATTTCATATTTGAAATAATCACAGCGCGTGGCGTGCTTCTCAAGTTTGTACTGAAACTCATCGTGCGCTATTTTTCCCGTAAAGTGTTTTATTCCTCATTACAAAGTAAAAGAGAGTTCCCCAGTTTATGAGAATATTAAAAACTCCGGTCAACTTGGAATTGGAAAACAAGCTACATAATTTGTAAGTCGCATTCCAGCCATCAGTATCGTCAGTTTGAAGAAAAGACAATTAGAGAGGAAAGATAAAAACCAAAAATGTGAACGATACCTATAATTTACAGGAGCAGGCAGTAAAACTAAACGAAAGTAACAATGCGTTTAAACTTTAAACTTTAAGTTGTTATTTTTGTGGAGTAGTGTGTTAAATGTGAAACTGTAGCGCACTGCTGCTTCTCGTACCAACGAGTGCAGCGGAGTTACATAGTTTGGGTCTGAATGAGTTAGTAAAAATTCATAATGGAAGTAGTAAATGGTTGGGGTGCTGCTATTACAGCTAATAATTATATATTAGAGTTTGTAGTAAATAAAGTTTTTGGCTCGTAGTCAATTGGCTTCCTTGTGGTGAGTACATGATACATAATCGATACTAACTAACCTAACAAAGGTTATTAAATGCTTTTGCTACAGTATAAAGTCGAGTGGGGAGAACGAGAGATTCTCATTTTTTACTTCTCTTATTTGCTTTAAAGAGCGGAGAATTTCCATTTATTTCCCATCACTTCACTCCTCTCAGAAGTCGACTGAGATGCGAGACACCAAGACAAACAAAAACAGCGACGCGTCCAAGTCGCAGTCACTTCTCAATTCTTCATGTATTTGTGTAATTCGGATTTAGTTGGTGACTCTGACTAGGTACGCAAAACGCAACGCAGTTACTCGAAACTCCACCAAGTGTTGTACACAGTATTCCCATTAAATACTTGAGAGATCCATTGTGAAGTAGAGAGGCAGTCTAATAATAACAAACTATGGGTAATAAATGTAAGTAGTCGAGATAGGCACTACTCATGTATGAAAAAGTACGCCAAAGTACTTGTAAATAAGCAACGGGAGAGGGAGAGCGATATGACTGCTCAAGTTGCTCCTATCATATCATACGTCATTCGAATAGCTGCCAAAAATCATTACATTATCTTTCTCTTGTTGTCTAGCTTTTAAAGTGCATAAATAAGCACGGTCGCAAGGGCTTTTAAGGGGAAATTAATATCTGTGTAAAATCTTGTTCGTCTACAATCTAATAAAAATTTGCTCCAACATAAAAGCACCAATTGATGAAGAACTACACTTTAATTTCCCATCAACTTCTAATAGATTTCGAAATCGATTTTACAAATCATCATTAAAACACAAAAAGCGAGCAACTTCGTTTGTTCTCGCAGCAGTCTTTGCTCTTTTTCGGTATATGTACATATGCTGTGCATTTATTTTGGAGTAAAAGTTGGCTCCGTACTTTCCTCGAGTCTGGGAGTACGAATTGGTCACTTGGAAGATTCGTGTTGGGATCGGAGGCATGAGGCATGAATGATATCTACTTGCTATACACAAAAGAAAGAAACTTGATTCAAAAGAATGTGTAGAATGTTTTGGCAAACGCAGTCACCACAAGAAGACTGATAAGTTCATCTAATAAATGTAAAAGATAAATATTACACAAGGGAAACACTAAACTGTCTGACATTTGGAACTTTTAGCTTGACATAACAAAACAACTTAAGTGATCCTTACAAGAATGGGTTTCCTCTTTCACTTTAGTAAAACTTAGTTCTCATCAACAAAATCAGTTTATGCAGCAATTTTTCGGGACACAAAAAGTACAATCTGTGCTACGCATGTATCCTGTAATCTCATATAATTATGGGAAACATGAGTTGTTTTAAACTTACTAACGTAATGCGTGGCTGTTGGAAGAAGAGATGCCGATGAAATTTAAAATTCCACCTTTTCTGATGATGGTGATGATTGAATTTGCACTGCTAAAAGACGAGTGTTTGCTTTAGTTGACTTGCACCCTTCACAGATCATTATAGTCTCTTTCCTCGTGAATGTTCCATTGTTTGATCTTCTCGAGCTCAATGAACGTTTATTGCACTACACACATTCACATTAGTCATCATTTTTCCCATCATCCTCACAGCAACTTGGACGTGCTGATTAAAGAATTTTCGGCTCTTAATGCGCATTTCTTAAACATTGGACTGCTCAGCTAATTTGGAGGATTTGTTTAAACAGTTCTCTTACTAACTAAAATATGTAGTGTAAATCAAAATAATATTCCAGTTGGCAATATTTTTGTCTCACTTCACTTTTCATTTTACTGTTATTTCCAAAGTAAGATATAGGAAATTTCACAAGTCAGCATAAAAATTAGCACCACTAAAGTAATTTCTTGAGAAGACAAAAAGAGCAAACGCAGAGCTTCCTTGACAATGTTACACTAAACTTGATTGCCAGCAAACCGATTTTAGTTTTCAGTGATAGTCCATCGTCGTCCAGAGCTTAACTACATGTGTATAAACTTTATTGCCATAAAGCTGACTCAACTGTAATTTCGATAAACAATATTTCAGCATGTCTAATTTCAGCTTACACTAAGGATAATTTGAAGTTTGAGTTAGTATTTCTGACAATATTGTCGCTCAGGTTTGAACGACTGATTTTTTTTGTCAATTCGTGTTTTAATGCTTGCACTCAATGTATTACAACAAAGTTTAAAAATAATAATAGCCTTATTGTTTCTCGTGCAGAATCTCTGAGTTTACATCTGCATACAAACTACAAAATTATACAATGTTTGAAAGGCCAGTCTAAATTATTCACTTAGGAGTACATTTTGACTGTTACCTATGTATTTATTGTTATATGGTCGGATATATAACAGAAATCATTATTATTATCATCTTTATGATTATGCTCGCGATTTATAAGTATGGTCACTTTCTGGCTACATTGCATTTATTTTTTGGAGCTTGGAAAATTACAAACACGAGCGGTCCACAATCCTCGGTTGGTTAATATAACTCAGCAGACGACATAGACTTACTCATGATCAAAATGGCGAAAACACTGGCATATAAACGATGACTATAATTTGTTTATATAGAGAACTGAGAACTCTATCTCCGACATCCAAAACAATATCCTTGAATCTTTTCGCTGCTCACTTGGTTGTGCAGGCTAGATATGTGGTAAGTCCCATCAACAGTGCCAGATTTCAAATTTGGAACGGTTAAAAGACGTCAAAGAGAATTCCAGATGAATACAGGTCCCATTCGAGCCACGAAACAATCACTCACAACACACTGAAATTTGTAAATTGTTTGAAAAGTAAAATTTTCACTTCAATATCAACATAATAGATTTATCTTGATTGCTTTTTCACCCGTTCAATTTTATACATTTACAGTCAACTGGATGTAGGGTGTACACGTTAAACTGAATGCGAAGGACGATGTGACCAAGATGAAGATCCAAGCTAGAGTTCAGCACACAAAATTCTTTTCTTTTCAGCTTCACCATTATTATCGTGGCAACCGCAATTCGTTTCGTCCTGAAATAAAACATTTGAAATAATTCCCAATTTACTTCAATAGTTTCAGTCCACGTTTGTCTTCACTTCAACTTCGCAAATTAGAATTAGATAATATTCGGCAAGCTTCCTTCAGTATGAAAACGCCGCTTTTGCAACCGCAGCAACTACAAAGACAAACTACGTGGATGATGATGATTAATGCGTTAAGGAGTTAGACACAACTAGCTTTTAGGCAAAATGTGAGCCACTATCTGATTATTTCACTTTGCGTTTTTGCCCTAGTTATTACAATTACTACCACTCTCACTTCACTTTTACCGATCTGGAAAGATTTATATGATATTTATTTTCTTTCTGCTATAGGTCGGGGTTTAACCGTGTTTTGAATCGTGAACTCGTGTGAAATGCTTCCAAAGGCCAAATAAATAGGTAAATGAATACTAGAAATGTCTCTTGGTTCGATTCATGTATGCTCGAAAGACGCACAAGCATCTCTTATTTGACTTTGAACAGTACAAGATAATGGCTCAATTCCAAAATTAAAAAAATATCAGAAAGGACGTGATTATTTTATTTTTTGCATGGAAGCTAAATCTACTGTGAATTGTAATCCACAAACACATTAGTAATAGTGAGATACCATCACCCATGTATCAACGAAATCTGTTTGCAGAAAATTAGTTTTCGTACATCGTAAATCTATAATGTGTATAATAATAGCAACATAAAAGTCTAAGGGGTGCAACAAGGAGTGGAAAAGAAAATTGCGTAGATAGGTTGAATGAAGGATTTTGCATGTACTAGACGAGAGGAAAGTGTGTAAGGATAAAGTTAGGATCTGATTATCATAATGCAGTATCTAAGATTTGCGAAATGAGTAGTGCAGTTAAACAAGAAAATGTGCATGTTTGTGCACTATAATAAAAATGAGTAGTCACTGCAACATCGTCCTTTCTGTGTAAATCTTGATCCATTTTACTTGGTGTAGCAATTTTAGAACGAATATTGCACATGGCATAAATGCATACAATATTATCTGCATTAAAAAAGCTGATTTTTCAGAATAATCTATTGAACCAAACTAATAATTATTTTTTTTGGAGATTAAAGCGGAAAATCTTTCCTAGACTGAAAATATATATTGAAGCCACGTCTTTGCAAATACTAATCTACCTACACATAGATTAATTTGATAAGGAACAAATGAATAAAAAAATCATTACTCTAATTTATATTGTTATTGTAATTAAATGAGAATAAATTTGTTGATTCAAGATCACATCGCCTGTAATTTTTTGCGTTTAAACTTGGTTCCTACAATGTGCTCAATTAATCAAAATTTTGCCACAGTTCCTACTAGTTAAGTTTATCACAAAGTTATCGTGTTAACACGTTTAGAAGAATTGATACCAATGTGATGGTAGTAGTGATGATGTACTGAATATGTAGTAGTCTCAACAAGACACGTACCTTATTGCAATTATCCACTTACAAAACACAATGTGCGTAACTAAACCTACAATCGCATAATAATGAAGTGTTATTACTGGCTCATTATATTGCTAATAATATTCATATTTTACCAAACGAATTTGTTCAAATATTTTTTCAAAATAAATTGAATTCTCATTAAATTTCAAATCTTGAAAATCTGAAAATCAGTTAGATTTCTATGGATAGGGACTGTATGGTACAAACTGGGGAAAATGTACGTGCCTTTGCGTCAATAAATCAGTTTCAATAATCATCATCGTGTTGATGATGATCATCAAGGGTAAAAAATGTTGGTGTTAGGGTGTTACATAGTGTCGATTGGTTGAAACGTCAGTGTTTTCGTTTTTAAATGGTAGTTTTGGTTAACGGCCTGTTAAATCAGACAAAAATTTACTTTACTGCCCACTCTGATTAGATGCTTCGTTTCCTTTTTGTTTCATTTGTGCCAATTTTTTATAGACCCGCGTGGTTTGAAGGCATCAAACAGCAGTAAAAACTAGTCAGTTCTGTGGGATTTCTTTTCGATAGTCAAGAGTAAATACAAATTTCAAAAGAGCATAGACGATAAACCTTTAATTTACCTTTGGCTTTTATTCTGTATCAGCCCATTAAAACATTTCGTGGTGGATTTCAGACTTTGAGGTACTTCTTTAAAAATCACTTCATTTCAAACGATTGCCTATAAATGTATATTTTTGCCAGACTTCGGTGATAAAATTCGTAGAGCAAAAACGAATCATGCTCCGGTTGTTTTATCACACCAGTAGTAAGAGCAGTAAATTTAAAATGTCGAATACTTTTAAATGGTCCTTATGCAGCTATACGGTAATTGTGATTTTATGTTTAAAAGTGAATATATTTCGTTATTCGAAGGGAATATAGGTGATGTAGTTTGCGAAGTGATACTTGTTAACTGACAACAATAAAATTGGAAGTTGTTGTAATGTAAATTACCACGCTGATTTATTTCGTGCTAACTTCATGTTAGACATAATAAAACACGATAGTTAATGGCCTTGCTAGAGATCTTGTATCAGTCAAACCAACTGTCAATGGAATTTGCCATTTTCAATCAACACTGCTCCGTTACTTGTTTTGGCAAAGGGTTCTTTTGTAAAATGTGTTGGGGCGCAAGGGAAGGGTTTTTCCTATATAGTATCAACCTATACTGGATTGTTGTGAAAACAAGAGAAGCTTTTTGATCCTGATAAATATGAATGAGCATTATTTTTACTTCAAATTTAAACCAGATAAGATTATGGGGTGCTAATGACAGGGTCACTTGTAATTAGGTACGTGAAAAATATAAGTTAACAAATAGATGACGATCTAATTAGGTGTCAAGTCCTGTAACATAACTTTCCTAATCAGCTACCTAATCATCTTGACAACAACGTTGTATTGAATTGCTAACAGTTCAAAGAACTCAGTCACAGCTTAAGATAAAAATTTATTGATGGCTAGGAAGTGAGCCCAGTAGCTAACGGTGTAAATTTCACTAATCACCAGTTTCATTGTAATTATTTTGCATGTTTGAACGTTATTGTTTAGGAGAATGTACATACATTAAGTACAGTGCTTGTTTTATATCTTGCAACAGAACAAAACGTGTGGTGTGCTTCCTCCAGCTTTATATAATTTTGGTTAATTCCTCTTTCACAGATAAAGTGTAATTAAAGTCAATTTAATTTTGCAGGAGCACAAGACAAGAAAATAAGTAGACACATTTTTTGCAATTTGGTAGACTTAGCGGCTGCGGCAAGCATGCCTCAATAAAATAAAAGCTACAAAAACTAAGAATAAATCATTGGTTTCAACCAAAAGGCAAAATATTACGTGCGGATACATAATGATAAATTAAATCGTTTAAAAAGGGCAAGTAAATAAATTACACAACGTGCGTAATGAATACTGATTACAGCTACATCAAAACACGAGTAATTATACCATTCTCTAAAATGTTTTCAACTTGTAAATTCAAGTGAGTACTTTGCACAACAATATATGTCTAAGAGCTGAACTCAATTGCAGGCATTTTTCCTGCAGATAAAAATACAGAGCCAAAAACAACACTATGCATTTCATTAGTAAGATACAAATCAGTTCTAATTCATGTCCGTCAGTATTAGTAGCCATCAAATGTAATTCGCTGTCTAATTTTCAAAAATATATATGCCTGAATTTTGAGTGTATCTGCTCAAAGCTCGCACTCGGCTCAATACGTTTGAAAAGGGTACTAAAAGTCATGTTAAACCTGTTTAGCTTCACTTTTAATTAGCAGTTTCGAGGTGTATAATGTTGATTGATGTCTTTTGAAGTGGAGTAAAAGCGAGCAAGATCAATAGCATCAACTCCAACAATCCTCCAATTCATTTGCAGAATGACTAGATTCCGATGCCCTCATTTATCCGACGCGGGTAGAGTTTGGTATCTGCAACATATTTTATAAATACAGGAAAATTCCTTTCTGCTTGCAGGATTTCTCAGCTGTAACAACCCCACAATTACAGAGATATTCCGCCGTCGCATTACTCTCCTTGTTTGCCTGCCTTTCACTTCATGCTCTCGATGCAGGATTAAGTGACAACCAACAAAGGTTACAATATCTCTGGGGATGCAAAATGGTATCACAACCAAATCATCCGGTGTCATTGATGATGATAGCACTTTTTCCAAAGATTCCAACCTGACTCTATGAACGAGTGTTGTTCAGGAGATAGAAAGAAAAACATTCGGTGGAAATGAAATCTCTGTTTTCAGAGCCTACCATTTCCATCTATTTATCCGACGAAGTACGAAATCTGAAGGTGCCCCTGATGTTATCTTCGCTTGTGCACGCTACTTTGCCTTTCGAAAAGAATCGAATCACCTTATCACGTTTCATTCAGTCAGTACCAATCCAGGAGATGAGCTCAGCGATAGCGTTTTTTGCAAACCGTCGTTTTCTCTAGTGCCTCTTCTCATCTTACCCATTATTTGTATTGTTGATTGTAACTTAAAACCAGAGCGAAGGTTTCGCAACTCAGAAGTGTGTACGTAATGCATAAGGCGAGGAAGTAGTTACAAAAAGATGGAATATAAAATGTTTGCATGATAAAGTACCTGTGAGGATATGCTACAAATAATTTGACTACCTTTTATGATGAATTTTGCATATGGCACTATCACCATCACTATTCTCTTAACGCAATCACTCTCAGTCACATGCGAGTAAATTACTTTTCATACGCAGGGTAAGATTTACACTAGCAAAAGAATTGTAGAGAGATTCTTAGTAAATAAACATGAGTTGTTTAAGAATTACGTGTTATGTTATATTCTAGTGTGAATAAGATCTTCTGGTGACATTTCCCAATTAGAAAGAGTTCATGCACCGTAACATAACCATGAAAAGTCATTGCCATAAATGCGTACAAGTTCGCATTCTTCTGAATTCTTGTATTTATCATCCCTGATTATCTGGTGTGTAAAACTAAAAATTTCCTTTTAAGGTTTTGCTTTCTTTTTATGAAACAAAACAAAAAAATATTTGCATGTCTTGCGTAGATATGGTAATCAGCGACATTGCGATAGATCAGGTTCAGACACTGCACGCTTTGTCACAGGAATTAGATTAGCATACATTAAAGAAGCCGTGTCTCATTTGAAACCTAACCTAAAAGTTACTAACCTTTAATTATATAACATCTGTTCAAATTTTACTTTCCTACTTGATCTGTAAAAAAATATTTTCCCACCACCTCATATCAAACTACTTACTCCATTTCAGTATCAAATTTTGACAGCCTCTGAATTATAGCATGGTTTGATGAGCGCAGACCAGATATGTATGTACCTATAATCTTACAAACCAACTATGAGCACACAGCAATATCAATGTTAGACAGGTTCGGTTGGTAGGTAAGTAATTTAATAAGCATTTAAAAAAATAATGAGGATAATATGTTTCTATCCACTCATTAAATTCTTCTTTTTTCTACCAACTTTGAGATTCTTGTTTTACCTTTTATTACACTGCATATAATTTTACACGACAAAAAATATTTAGTTATGAGGAGAAAGCTTGAAGAATTAGCAGGGAAATTATGTGTGCATGATATAATCATCATGTGTAAAATCAACAGGCAAAAATTATTGTGCAAAAATAATAAGTGAGACTAAAATTGCTCTTGAAACAGCAATTTCTTGAACTTATGATAAAGTGGCCAGTGTGCCACGTTGCGATATTGTAACTGTGATACTGTTACTGTGCACCATATCATGTGGTGTTGATGAGCTGTTTTCTGGCACTATTCTTTGTACTACTTACAACTTAGGGATTGTGGAAGGAGATGAGAGTGTGTGTAATTGTGTACGTATCTTTGCTGTGAGTCCTGCGACGACGTTTCTGGCGATGATAATGTCGATTTTGTGAAGAGGACGGCTCTTTTGCTGGTGCCCTCGTCTTAATAAATAACTAGTCGTTTTCTGTATTAGTTTTTCAGTTTCGTTGGCTTTTCTGGTGGTTGCTAGTGACTAGTTTCTAGAATCTAGTAAGAGGAAAAGAAAGAGTACGTCTGAAGCGTAAACGCAAAGCCAATAAAGTTCACAGCAGCAAATTTTCTGCGTTTGTGTGAGGGTTCAAAGCACTGATACTACTTCTCAACCAAAAATCTACGAGTCATGTCATGTGTCTATAATTTGATTTTATAGAAGTATACAGAAGCAAATAGCTCGGTCCGCGTGTAATTAACCGACTTGATGTATGCTATTAAAAGGGATACAAGAGCCATGAGCCATCACAACCGTATCACCGTCATCGACTTTTCTACTTAAGTTACTATTTACGCACCACAACTAAAGACGGCAAAACGGTCTAGTGCATTCAGTTGGGCTTCGTTCGCTTCTTTCACCCTTTAAAAAGGAGGATGAGGCTTCTTTGTTTAATCTGGACTTTCTACGTCGTTGTTTTTACTACAAATGGAGGAAGGACGAGGCCAGAATAATTCGAGAATTTGAGGATTAAAGGATCGAAGCCGCGTTGGATGGCTTTTAGTACTTTTTAGGATTCATTATAAAGATGAAGAGAAAATTAAATTACAGGTGGGGCAAGACGACCATTCCGTAATACCGAAAACAGTAGTTGTCTTTTTTACACGCATAATTTATTGTGTGTAGGTAAAGGTGAGTATTACAGAACTATTATGATAGAGATGCCCAAAAGATTCTAAATATGAACTTTCTACATTGCTAAACCTGACGTGAGTTGACTTTAAAGGTACATTACTCCCTCGAACTCTTGACTAAAAGCGTCGTATATTTAAATTGTATTATGCAAACTAATCGTAAGATTTAGTTTTACAATGACACTTGGTTTCAAGTTTTATTACTGTGTCTTTTCTTGGATCAGCGGATTTCAGTCAGCGGTCAATTGCACAAGCTTAATATACAAAATAATAGAAAGGAGATTAAGCTAACCATAGTTTGGTAACTGTTTGTCAGTCCATAAAAATGGAAGTGGTGGTAAGGAGTATGTTTTATGTTTCAAAAATGCTTAGATAAATACTCCACCTTCTCTCAGTTAGACAATATATTGCTTAACTCCTAGCTTATACTTGTGCGATAATCCATATAAAGGCGTCTTGAAAAGGTGGTGTTCACCGTAAAAGAATAAAAAATGACTATTTTGTGAGACGTTTTCGAGTCATTTATACCAATTAATGTTATGTGGATACGGTCTGGTCACAGCACGGACAAAAAAGTAGAGAAGAGTTTTAAGTCAAGTGTAATAAGTGGCGAGGTAAGTCAAGTGAAAGTAATGAGTCACCTCAGCCATCACCACCGGTCTCTATTCTAAACGTGATGTATGTATCATTATGTGCACCATTTTCCCCTCACAAAAAATAGCAAGGTGTCTGAAAACCACGTAATATACCTTGACAGTTGAGAGAACGTAACGAGACTGTTCTCTTTTATAGCGCTGTAATATATTACCTACACATGTCATATTCCCTGACCAGACCAAGCATGTTTTCCCCATTGGAATTGTTTCTGTCTAACTCTGCTCTCCTCAAATGTGCACTTTTGCTTTGTTCATGTTATTATTACAACCTGATGCTGCCATAAAAGCACCTGCTGCTTAGGCTGTTGTTGCCGTTGCTTGTTTCCATTTCATAAAATGTGCAAGTCGTTTGGTGATGACGAGATGATGCAGCTATTTTTTGCACGCTGTGGCAATTCCCAACCTCGGCGTCCTCCTACCTACATTCGACGAGGTGGATAGACACAGGTAGTCATCATCCAGCCCCAAACTCGAAGCGATGTCATAAGCGAATACATAATAAAATGATGCTCATATGATTATAGGTCTATCTTAATAGCTCCCAGTCACTTTACTTTGCTCATTCAAATGAATGACTAATAATGGGCGACGTTTGACGTTATTACCTTTTATTAACCCGCTCGAACATTATTTTCTCTCTTTTACAAAAAAATGAATGACGTTTGCATTCTGCTTATAATGTATCTACTAATAAGTTACTAATTAATAAGAAGGTTATTGAAGTCGATGATGAACCAAGAGACATTTGTCTCATCTTACCCATGTCATTCCAACGATCCGTAATTACTGTTGGAAATAGGCCACGCAGGTATTTTCGTATTGCTCATCTCCAGGTAAATATACAAAAGGTTGGCACTTTGCACCACATTTAATCTTCTTTTGTCTAGTTAATCCATACCACTGAACAGAACCAAAAATTGAACTATAGTGACGCACATATAAAACATGGATTTATTGTTACTCGCGATAATTAACTTGTATGACAATATGCATGGAAAATTGGAGCACAAATCAAAGAAACACGTTCACCGTCATGTCATTCTCAACACAGACTGAAAGTTTGTGAAGAACGCCTTGAGATGACAATCAGGAATCGCAGATTTAAAAACGTATGACAAAATGATATTGCAAAACAATATGACAAAAACGTCACTCACTCAGTCAGCACTTTGTTGAGTCCTCAATGGAGATAAGAATAGCACAAATAAACTCGCTCCTTCTTCGTCTTCCTAACTTCAATTTCTTGTTAGATGCACATTAAAACTTAAAACATTCGCTACGGCCGGCATCAAAATTTTTTGTTCATAGCTCGAATCAAGGAGACCTACTAAAACTAACTCGCTCACAAGAAGCAACTTCTCAACGAAACTGAAATGGGGATAGTCTCGTGTGCCCAGCCTGCTTGTCAGTAAGAAAGGAACAAAATGCAAGTAAAACTCACAAGGTTTCATGAGTAAAGTAGGATTGTGTGTGTGGTGTGCACTTGCTCACAGAAGATCAGCAAAATAATATCAGTATACAGAGTTGTTGAATCTGAGAATGTGAACTCCATGTAACTCTTTCACATCTGCACACATCTTACAGCCAAGCTACTACCACGGAGTGGTATAAAATGGTTCATCTTTTCAGGAATGCCATGGGTATAAAGCTAATGTTCCTATGATCTCGAGCGTACGCAACGCACGAGGTTTTTTATCATCACATCAAATCATGATCATTACATCAGTAGCCAACATCGCGCACAAGACGATTCAGAAAAATGTGTAGCGATTCAAAACTTTTTTCCTCTTTCAAAATGTCAGTGTCTCTGGGAGCTTGTTTTTTAGTAAATTCAAACTTTATTTATACCAATCGTAAAATAATCCTTTTTTCTCTTATTTTATTTGTTTGATGTGTTCAATAAATAAGTACATATTACAATTGTGGAATTGTGGATACCTACTCGAAAAGATGCCCACTCTCCTCTAGAGAAAAATGGCTATAGATTGGCGATTTAGTCCGTGGCATGAACTGTTTCGTCTTTGTTGTTTTTTCACTGCTTGCTTGGTAGTTATTGAGGGAAAGCGGAGTTGCGTTTTATTCGATTTCGGCTCTCGGTTTGCTTCGTTTCACGACAGCTATTTAGTGTTATTTTTTGTGTTAGTTTAATGACACGTAAGATGTTGGTTGGTATGTAGTACTCGCCTTGTTCACAACATGTAGTGTTCCGTTCAAACTGACTGACTACTGCAATATGCTGTCGATCCAGATAATGATGCTATCAATTTAAAAGTGCAAGAATAGCAGTTAGTAGTCAATACGACATGTCAACGGCAGGAAAAATAAAAAACGTCGCATAAATGAGGAAGATTTTGTTGTTGTCGTCGTGCGCCTTATTTCTATTTTTCTTCCCTGTCTATTATATCACTACAACGACAAAGGCATTTTTTATACTTTTACTTTTCCGCTGTGTGGCACATTTTCGATTAGTTGCTCTTAAAAAAGCAAGTAAGCTAAGAAGACAACAGGATGTGTAGGAAAGTGGCGAGAGGGACGGCAACAATGTTTTTAAGCTCTCTGTGATGATACAGTAATGCTCGTTCCACTACCACGCTTCGTCGTCCTTGGAAAAATGATATGAAAAGTAAAAGCCTGAGAAAAAATGCTGCTGCTGGTAACAATTTCACTCTTTCTCTGACTGTATGCTCTAGTGAAAGAAAAATGGAGCCGGAATTGTAGTGACATAGATCTAGAAAAGGAAAAATTTGATCTTGATTCTGGGAAGGTCTGAAAGTGACTGACGATCTTGACTTGACTTCAATCTAACTTTTTTATACTCTCCGACTACCGCTGCTCCGCTAGTACCACAATTTTCATCCATAGAGGAGCACAAATTGCATCTGTCTTGCTTTAACGTCGTCTACGCTAAAACGGAAGTTTCTCTTCTCCGTTTTAGCACTCTTCTTGCGCGCTTCTCCACGTAGTCGTGCAAGCGTTGTTGTAACTGTTGTAATAATAATAATAGTAACGATGATGATAATATCCTTCTTCCGAAAACTTACCAGTCTCTTCCTTTGCTACATCAAAGCCTTTTCCTTTTTTAAAGGACGCGCATTCATTATAGCTTGTCCCTCTCATCGTGGCCAACACAATATTGTTGTGTGCGCTTCTGGAACACCATGGACAAGCCGTCTTAACGGTATAAGATAAAGTTGCACTTACACGCTTGCCAACTTAAAGTGTGCACTTAAAATGAATATAGCAAAGAAATTGAATCATTTTTAACTCTCTGTACTCGCTCACTTCTCCGTATCTCATAATTTCTTTCATGTCGACAATGAGCAAAACTGAATAGAGACACTGAAGTGGAGAACTCCTTATCCGTAGGTAGCACAGACGAAGATGGTTAAAGTTGCGAAATATTTATAATTAGCACATCCAAATAAAATGAGCTTTAAAAATTAATAGGGAAAGAGAGTTGGTTAATGCTAGCCAACAGCCTAGTCACCTAGTCAACAGTCACGTCACTGCGCCACTCGCCACTGCGAAAGATGTCCCTTCTCACTCAGGTTGCTAAAAACTCAACAAGCTTGAATAAAATATGAA
Organism: Cyphoderus albinus; assembly: GCA_021029165.1. NCBI lineage: Eukaryota > Metazoa > Arthropoda > Collembola > Entomobryomorpha > Paronellidae > Cyphoderus > Cyphoderus albinus. The sequence goes on along the minus strand of VYYJ01000075.1, from coordinate 16,660 downwards.
AGTCACTGACAAATTATGTAGCTATGCATTAGAAATTGTTTGCTTTCGTTGAATGAAAATCTATACTTTTTCTCCTTGTCCAAAATACTTCCATCTGTCTTTTAACCTTGTTTTACTTAGTTGAAACTACTGCAAGGACAAGTTTAACTTTTGTAACTTCTACTCCGAAGTTGTGCAACCAACCGTAAAGCTTAACAACGTTTGAGCTTTTGTTGTCCAAACACAAAGTCAAATTCATTCTAATTCACTCTGACAAACTGGCTCAATTTTCATGATGCGATGTAAAATATTTCTGCAGTGGCAGTAATGAAGCTAATGAAAAGTATGCGATAGGAAATTACTTGTAATGCTAGCCTTGGTACACAAATAAATGAGTTTCCGTTCCTGAAAGCAAAACTCTTTTCTTCTCCAATTTTCATTTTTCTCTTGTTTTCCGCCTAAAGAGTATTATTTTACTTCTATGTAGCTCCATTCCACCCTCCCCACTTACCATTTCCCTGATATTCAGAGACGCTTCTTTTGCTCGTGTAATCTATACTTTCGTCAGCAATCAACATTCTTTCTTTCGCTTATAAAAAATATTACATGGAAGCAGACTGATGTTGCGCATCTAATAAAAAGCTGGAAAAATTCTTTCTCCATCCTTTTTGCCCTTTGTGTGGAAGTCAGTTCCAGTGCTATGCTTTTCGCTGTTCTGACGCTATTTTTCAGATTGACACGTCTATCAGAAGCACTTAGGTCGACGCTCCACGCGTTTCCCGTGTCCCATTCGCTCTTTCTGCCTCTCGCAACTCCTGTCTGCCTCACTCACTTGAGAACATTACTATTGCATGTCTTTATCAGCCAGAAAGAAAAGCGAAATCGAGCGAACTCGATTTTGTTTTTATTAGAGTAAATTCACTTCAAACTCGGATCGAGAATAAAAATCTTCCTCGTTTGCGAGAGGAAAACAAATGACTTATAATCCGAACTGAATATACCATTTAATATAAACCACCAGTGTTTAATGCGTAACGTGTCTACTTGGTATGGTTCTGATGGTGAACCTAAAGTTAAAAATAAATAAAAAATATTGGTTTAGGTGACGACAAAGGTGCCCATTTAAAAAAATGGTGGTTGCGGTTGGAGAGTGCTTTCGTTTTAGGCTCTATACGTAGTTATCTCGCACCTGCATTCATCAACTTTCAAGTCTGATCTAACCACGAATGGGAGATTAATGTCGTTTTGTGTGACAGGAACCTAAATGAACATTTCAAGCAAGTAAAATATCCTTACGGAACGGTCCATTGAAAAGGAGCTTTCCAGGGTAGACACTTCTATGGTATATTTATAATGTACGTCGAATGGAGTGGAACAGGCGAACCGGAGAGACGAGCATTTTTAAATCACTTGTGTGAAATGAAACGGAAACTTTCCACGCTTCCATTTTCCATCACTGGAATAAATGAACATTACCACTTTTAAACACAAGCCAAGTTTTTTTATAAAGACGTAAAACTTAAAAAAAGGTTGAACATAAACTGAACTAAAATTAATATGTTAATATTTCACATGTTTCACCTCTTTACACTTTTTTGTGGTTCTAAAATGAAATGAAATAATTAGCCGCAAGGCAGTGAAATTGCCTAGCACAATATTTCTTTAGTTTAATTAAGACTTGAAAATTTCCTTTCGTGCTGTGGGGCAATCTTTAATCAATATTTTATCCTCGTGATTCTACACAACATCCTACAACAGGATTTTCCTATTGAATGAAAGGAGAGTTAAAATATAAAAAGTAATTATATTTATCACATTTGGCCTTGATGCTTTGCTTGCTTTTCTTAGATGGTTATTTGAAGGACAGTAACGTTGTAAGATAATTTCGATTATCCAGCTGAGCTTCGAACGATATTGAAGTAGCAATCAGCAATTTTACTCTAGCTGGATTAGGGATTGAAGATTACTCATTGACTGAGATTTCTTATTCGTTAGTTTTTCAGATTAGCATATGACACTTATGAAATAAATTTTGTTTATTATGTTGATGAAGCATTAATGTTTACGTTTCTACTTATTGTGCATACTTCGTGTGCTTAAAATTATTTAATACTTAATAATACTTATTACTGAACTCAAGATGACACTCGACATTAACTGTGATTCTAAAATCTGCATGTGACCAAGTGAACCTTGCCCTAGTTATTTTTTGATAACGATATATTAATTCATCTTTCATCAATTAACGCCTAAACCAACGGAGCAGACTTACTGGTGTCACATTTCCAGTCATCCAATTGATTTGCATCGGATGAGCTGATTATGGATTTTTTAATGTGATTGTTCTGCAATAAATTATCACTTTATTGACTCTCTAGCCTGACGTATGAATTTGACTTTACGAGTATTTCGTAAATTGTATGCATTCACCCAGATTTTATGAGTTAAAGACTGAACTATGGACACAAATTTAGTCATTTTCTCCCTTTTCTATCTGCAACATTTAGCCTCTTACGAATCGTAAGTTACGATGTAAAATAAGGACTGATGACAACGTACGATTTTGAGTGCAATGCATAAAGGGGTCAAATGTACTGATTGCCTTAAGATTCTAAAGCCGCCCACAGTCGAATCAAACAGCAACTTATCTTAATAATAACTCACGATAATCGTCATTATGTGACTGTCGCTCAATGAAGACTCTTGTTCCAAAATATACTTACCAAACAACTATTATACTATACGAAAGGGTAATGAACAAATGAGCTGAGTGAAACCCTGTCACTCTTGACTTGTGTGTCCAAAAGATTGTCAAGGAAAATAATATGTAGGTACATTACTTCTCTTAAATATCTAATTGTTTTATTAACCCTTTTAACGTTCGGTTATCCGTGGACTCGACTAGTAAAAACTGGTTACGACTGAACAATGTGATAATGTATATAATGTGTATATGGTAGAAACGATTTGCATATTAACGCTAGATAATAAATTTGACTACATATGTACATATTAAGCTGCATCTGTTTATAGAAATATTAAGATTTTCAGTTCGTAGGAACAATGTTTAGCGGACGAATGAAGAATACATAAACTGTTGGTTCGTTAGATGTACTGAAAGGTTCGCAAGGAGAAAAAGGAAGGAAGAAAGTCTCCAGCGGATTACCACATTCACCTTTTCATATTCAATGTTTTCCTCCTTGTAGGAGGTCCCCTCATTTCCTACCAACCGTGATTGTTTCCTTTTATTTGCTGGCAACGAGAGGCCATGCTTTCTCCAATGCCTACAGCAAGCATCTCACCGGATTACTTTGCTTCAAAATTGTGTTTGCGAACCACTCGTAGCTGTTATCTGTTGTACAATTCGTTTCTATAAATTTGAGAAAATGAGAAGAGTTGAAAGTTGAGATATCATTAAAACTACCTATTTACACGAACAATAACATACATGCTTAGATTAACTCAACAATTATCAAACAACGGAAGTAGTTGGAAGGTCGCTGAAACGTTTATTGCATTTTGTTTTGTAATAATGGCCACACTTTGGGGTGGCAAGTGGCAAACACTACAAATAACTGCTGTATTGTACCATACACTACTACATATTGTGACCATGTGACAATACCATCGTAAAGACAAGTTTTAATAATAAACGTCGCTTTGCAAAAAAAAAACACTTTTGAAAATGAAGTTCGACGAAAGGAAAGCAATTGCTTGAAAGACGTGTCGTATTCGATACGCTTAGTCGAACTTAATGGAGCCTTCTTCATTTCTCTAAGAGTATGAAATATCAAAAGAAGAGGTAAATCTACACATTCGTTCTACACGTTCGTGTGTCATGTCTTGGAAACCTTTAACTCCATTCTCATTTTCACCGTTGCCACTATCATCCAAAAGATTTGTTATTCTTTGTTTGAAGAAAAGAGACGTTTATCCTTCGTATGGAAAAACAACCGATATCATCTCATCGTCTCGTAAAACCAGACACTTAATAAAACAAGGTCACTTTTAGATGAAATACTAACAACAACAAGATGAGACAGTTTGCTTTTGTCTTTTGTAACTGGGTGTTTTTTATATTATAGTAGACAAAGAGACGGCTGCGTTGATTGTTTGTCTCCGCTTATCTGATAAATGAGGAGTCTTTGGTTTGTAGGTATTTATTTTCAAACGCCACGATATAAATAGTATTTCATTTGTTTATTAGTAACCAGCTTTATCTTTAAAGTTCGGATGAAGTGTTTCGTGCTTGGAAGGGCTTTCTTGGGAATTGTATGATGCACTGCTGGTGTCTTTTCTTTATTTGTCTAGGTGCAGATTTTGAGAATCGGAATAAATCTGGATGTTCTCCTTTCCTCTTTCATTTTCCTGATCTGAAACCCCAAACATTTCTCTCCATCGCCACAATTGTTATTTGCTTTTCTCACAGAATATTTTGAATTTGCAGTAGTCATCCTAACATAACTAATTCTACTGCATGTCCTGTTTGCACAAGCACGTTTATCATTTTGCCCAGAGAAGAAAATGCTTTCTTTGCTACCTGAGCGCACGTTTTCCTTTGAGCCTCTGCTTCTCTGTTGAACACGAGAATTAGTACGCTGTGAAATCCTTTTCACTTTCACGAGAAATCGTCCTTGTACTTCTTTGACCGTTCGTGCGAAACTTCCATTACATGATAGAAAACCCATCATGGTGCAGTGAAAATATTACATCATAATCATAATTCATTGAATACGTAAAAGAAAGTAATGGGATATTCCACTTCAAAATGGTCACTAACTCACATTGAAAAATAGATGGTAAAATAAATTTTAACTCTTTTGACATATAAATATATAATAATCTCGACATTAATACGACATTTGCCACTCAGATGATGGTAACTACACACAAGACTAGCATCCACAAAATGAAATTTTACCGCACACATGCAGTTAGTGCAGGATGTGTTCATTGTCTATTATGAATTAAGAACCATCTTTTCGAAACATTAATAATTTAACCATTCCATTCGTCCGTCCCACATCTAATAATAAAAATAATTTACTCACGTAACTCATCATGGAATGGGAAGTTTGACAATCAATTTCGTCTTATTATGTACACCTACCAAATACAAATACATGCACGCGCTCTGACTCACATAAAATACAATTGCCATTATCTCACAGGTATTTACAAACACTCCTATTTAATGTACATTTGAAAATTTTACCACATGGTACATATTGCCAGGTGCCTGGGAGGGTTTAGTCGTTTTAATGTTTTCTGGCTGACTCAACTTGCGGTAATCATTTTACTGTCATGAAAATCTCTTGGGTTATCAAAATACCCAAATATGGTTGAACGTCTACGTAATTTAAACATTAAAACAACTGCATGCAAAAATTACACAGCCCCTTTTTATTTTCTAATAACAACGACAATAAAAATACTAATAATGCTAGACAATAATTGTAAAAAATTAGGTAAACGCCAAATTATTACGCTTCAATATTCATTTCTAGTAAATATCTTGCTGCAATCAAATTCTATCTTGGTGTGTCCAATATAATCACTACCAAACTGACGCCTGATCTGTCAAAGAATTGGAAGATTTATTACTTGCAGTACGGCGCCCTAACGTGGTCTACAAATATTTCACGACAATTCTAAGCGTGTCACAGAAGGGACGCTCAATAAAGTCTATACGTTTCTTTAAAGAGACGTTTGCATTTAAAAAAAAGTTCGTTTGTTAAAAATATTTTGGCGCCTTCCACGATCCACGGTTTGACGTTATGCTGCTACGTCATTACGACAACATTGTAAACAAAAACGGCGAATTAAATTGTTAGAAAAATAATGTCGCTTAACTGGTCGTAAACAAACGTTTACTTTATATAAGTCGTTTATGCTTCAGATTAGTTCATGTTTGCTTTTAAAACTTATATTATGCTACACCACATGGACATAATGCGTTTGTGTGTTGCAAATTAATGCCTCTCTATATAGAAATTGTGATGATGTCCCACTAGCAGAGCTCCTTATAAGGAATTGGCCTGGCAGAGGGGTTCGTAATCTTTTTAAATCAATGCAGTGTGCCCTCTTAAAAACATGCATCATCCTGATGATTTCTGATGCCAAAATCCAAAACTGAAATTTGCATATAATGACTAAAGATGAACTACGGAGAATCTTTTTGTAATCGTGTACGTTCCACTCATACCTCTGTCAACTACCACACACAACTATTTACTTTTTTACTTGTAAGCAAAGTTCAGTTTTGACCAGTGAGCAAAATTGTAAAAAAATTCATTCGTCGTAGAACCGTTGTGTGGGTTGAAATTTGCTGAGAACAAGAAAAAATGTTAAATTATCAGTTAGAGTTAGCCCATTTGAATAAAACAATCTGATAGTGACTCTTTTAAGATATTGAGTCACATCCTTTTTCTTCATACAACGTTCGCATAATGATGGTAAACATCCAGAGCTTTCCAATTACAATGCGAAATTTTTACGCCTGACGGTTTGGTAAGACGAACAAGTGAAGAATTCAGAAGGTCGTTGCTTAAATATGTCCTCAACAAATGAACCTAATTATCGCCAGTTCTTGTAGCCAAAATCAAGTTATGTTGTAAAATTAAAATTACTTTAACATTAGTTCCACCAAACAAATATTGCAATTTTATGCCGCATAAAAATTAAAAATTAGCTTTATAGGATAAACATTAGGGGGCGGGGATTAGCTTATAATTACATGGAACTAATTACAATAAGATTACAAACATGCATTCATTCATTGTAGGCTTGCATTTTTGGCTGATTACGAAGTATTTCTTTCAAGTCTGATTTGCAACATATTTTCCATGAAAAAAATATACCATGATTTTATTTGAAATTACATGTCAATATTTTGATAGTTTAATAATTTAAAGCCAAGTCATAAATGTTGCATGTGCTGTCAACGTCGCAGTCAGACAAGAGGGAAACTGTGACCTTGGCATTTAATGACAAAATGATTTGCTGGTTGTTGGTAGTCTATAGGGTAACAGTAATTGGTGATCGTATCATTCAACAAGCAGGCCATAAATTGCGAGAAGGGTGTGTGCCACACACATGCAAATTATTTTAGAGAAACTGCTTGTATCACTATTGAACAACAGCGGTCATTTAATGTACTCACAAGAATAATCTCAAACAAATAATAAAAATATAAAAAAACAAAGTGGGAATCCTGAAGCATAGGATGACCATATTTGACTTTAGTATTATTATTAGAGACTAGAGTGTGAGAGTGGAGCTTCATTACTACTACTTGCATCATCGACGAAATGTTTGGAGTTTTGATTATGACAACAATTTCAGAGACATGAACTGAGTAACTGAGTTCAGCTATCTACAGACAGGATCAATTATCTCTTGCTACATTCTTGCTACATTCTTACAAGACTTGCTTAGTCTTTGATTTGGTGTTTCTAGGTATTTTTGTCCTGTCAGGTTTCAATATCATATTTACTGACCACATCTCTTCCTAACATAAGAAATAAAACACTTAAGATTTTAGGCACTTATCTTAGATAGCTATCTTAGGTGTTACCACAGATTAGTACCTTTATTAATAGTCTCTTTGCTACCTTTCAATTTCACATGTTAAATCCCATAAGAAAGTGTCAATGAGAAAATAAATTTGACTTAATCCAGGAAAATATGCGACATGAAAATTATGGAAATGTATCACTGGCACGTGAAAGTATCTCGACAAGGTTATTGTGGAAAACCGTCAGACAATTTTAGTAATGTCACACCTCGTTAGTAATGTCATTTACACTTATTGTGAAGCAATCAATAATTACAGATAAGTATCAATATCGTATCCTATACATATGGACAACCGTAACAAAGACGTTCATGACGGAAATATTTTTGCTGCAATAAGAATTTATCATGTTAACTAGACTGTAATCTGATTTTATGTCAATGTCAAAATTATTATACTAATTTTACCATTTTCCGGTCTCAGTATCCAGGTATTTCAAAATAAGATTCCTTCTTGCCACATGAATAAATCGAGTTAGGGAAATGAAAGATTTAATTCAATAATCACTTTATCACTTTTGCAAATACTGTGGTCTAAACTGCGAGATATTGAAAGCCAAACGATATGTGCCAGACAAGTTTGAAGAACTAAAGACAATAATGCATACATTCGGCAATTCTTCACCCTTCAGGTTTCGTCGATGCTATCCCTTAATTTTTCTTTAAGGGATAGCATCTTAAGTGGATAGCATCCAACGCTATCCCTTAACAAAAAATTAAGGGATAGTATCTTAAGGGATAGCATCTCGTGCTATCCCTTAATTCTTTGTTAAGGGATAGCATCTTAAGGGATAGCATACGAGGGGAAATTAAAAAGAAATATTTGCTCTTTCGGAAAATTTGGTGGCCCTTAAAAGGAACATTGGTAAAGCATCGTATTTACAAAAATCTCAGTTGCTGCTTCTTCATTCACATTTGTTGCACTGACACATCGTTTTGAATTTGCCTTGAAGGCGGTTTTTAAATGGTCTTGGGTCGACCATCGCCAAGTCGCCTTAAAAATGTCTCTCGTGGAGTCGTGAATGGGTTTAAAATATTTTCACAGTACCGAGTACTATCATATCATCTGAAACAAGAAAACACGTTCTATCTGATGCAATTTTTATGGTGACAGCCTGGAAATGTACAATTAATTTGCTGAATAGTTATAAATTATAAAAATAATTTCAAATTTGGATGTGCCATTCTCTAGATTTCACACTGGTCTTGACTCGGAGTGAATTTTTTTTCCGGAGGCACGCGGGGATTCTTTAGGGAAAGTGGCTTAGTTTCTGACAAGAGTTATTTTGGTGCTCCACATTTGTATGAGCAGGCCTGTGCCTTCAACTTAGGCCAAACAGAGTACACGAATCGGTTGAAATCCGGTGAAGCGACAGACTACTCTTCAATAGCTTTGAAGCCCGAAATTCGCTAACCTGCCGAATTGTGAACATGATCGGTTTCAGTTTTTTTAGCCTGGTTTTTTAAAACTGATTCATGTATTACTCTCTCTCTCTCTATAAGATGTAAAACTCTAACATGATGATAAAACCCTTGAAATGAAGGGGCTTGAAGGAAAAAGACGAGGATGAATTAGCAACAGCTGAGATTTTTGTAAATACGATGCTTTACCAACGTTCCTTTTAAGGGCCACCAATTTTTCCGAAAGAGCAAATATTTCTTTTGAATTTCCCCTCGTATGCTATCCCTTAAGATGCTATCTCTTAACAAAGAATTTTTCCCTTAATTTTTTGTTAAGGGATAGCGTTGAATGCTATCCCTTAAGATGCTATCCCTTAAAGAAAAATTAAGGGATAGCATCGACGAAACCTGAAGGGTGAAGAATTACCCATACATTCTATCTGTATAACCAACTTGAACCTCTTCTCAAACACGATCTTCAATCAAATCAGTCACACAAATTCAATTAGTTGAGATGTGATTCGTGAAACGTCTGTATCCGCCTTATTATTTTGTCGAATAAGGAAACCAGACATTAATCCATTCTGCACTTGCAAAAAATATACATAATAATATCGAGAATTATTAGAGTTCAGCGTGATGTGCTCACTCCTGTCAGAATTCATCACTGGCTGAACTTCTTATACTTATTACATTACCACTATTCAGTTTTACAATGAAAGTTCCACGAAGGACAAACAAATTCAAGACAAAAAATCATGTCAGTTTTTTATCATACGAGATAGATTCCCTACTTGGCTCATCTTGGGATCTGACATGTTCATTTTCTCCCTCCTCCTAAAAACTCCTAAAAACGAAGCCTTCTTTACTGGGTAGTTTCGAACACTCCACGACATTTAATTTTGATTCTTAAACAGCGTCGATGGTAAAATTAAAATACACAACAGAATAATATTCTATAATATTTTCTAAAACGTTTGTGTCGTTTCAAATGATGGTTATAATTAAACAGCGTTTGATTTGATGACGAGATAGGAAAACTTTGACAGTGAAACACGACATCTCACTTCCACTACTGCTTCATATTTACTAATGGATCATGATAATTCGAATGATGGAGCTTTAAAGTGATATTCTCCACATCTGATTTTTTCATCTTTTTACTGGAACCAGGCGGTGTATCGAAGTAAGTAGGGGTAGTTAAAAAATAACCTCTAAAAATAAAAAAGCCTCTGCAAATTGAAGTAGTATGGGAGAGACTCTTTTGGAAACAGTTTTGCGGCTCCAACTTTGTTACCTGCAACTTGGTTTGAGAATTGATCATGCTGTTGTTGAACAACGAGCTTGTGGTCATTGTGAATTCCTGCGAATATTTGACTTCAATCCCAATCTTTCTTTCTCAATGCAATTAATATCACTATGAACTTAATTCATGTTGCTCCATCTTTTCAAATAGACTTTTATAGTTGAATAAGCAATTGAACGACGAATATGTGAATTGTGAATAAAATATAAAAACGATTGTACTTGAAATATTTTTTGTATCATCATTGCCATCATCGATATTCCATATTTAGGTGTACGTCGGGGCCACGCCAACCTTTCTTGAATGAAAAGATACTTTGACAGCGATCATGATATAGTATTTAGTAGCAGTTTTTACAACAAAGATCACTTACGGATTTTTATGTCTTTTTCATGCTAGGACATGGAGTCCTTACTCAAACGCTTATTTCATTAAACACATTAATGAGAAAAATGCGTAATAACACAGCATCAAGAAATGGTGATTGTGATGTTATACAACCGGCTATCATATCATGTCAATTTGCTAAAATATTGATTTGTTCTTTTACAAAATTCATTTCTACAGTTCATAATGACATAAACATAAAGTAGTTTGTTCACTTTATGTCATTAGCTCGGTAATACCAATCTTGTTGTGTCAATAATAGGTCCGTTATTGTTACACTTACATTACAAACATTTATTAACTGATATATGTTTTTGGTTTAATCACTATGAAATGTCTTTTACAAAAGGTGGCACAAATCAAGCTGTACATTTTCAATTTCTTTGTAAATAAAGGTGATAACAGAAAATGTACTGTAAAATCAAGATTTTGATATGTATATATTCCCATTATAGTCCTATTATTTATGTGCTATTTATTTACCAAATAGTCATAATTTTTTTTAGAGTTTTACCTTGGATTGAACAATTTAATTTTATGCTGAGGCATCAAAAATGAGAAGCAGGAAGTCGCACACATAAAGCTCAATCAACGCAATTAATCCATGAATCCAGGATATGCAATTATCCTTTTGCTATATACAGTAGTTTTTGCGTTTCAAGCAGCTAATTAATTAGCCAAAAGGTTCAAAAACATGCATTTAATTGGGTTATGATGAGAGTTATGAAACAGAGGTTTTCTTAATCTATACGGGAGTACTTACCCGCTATAATGTACTTTTCTATTATACATTCTTTAATTAGACGTTAATGCTTCTATTTTAATGATGAGTTTTACGTATGTACCGTAATTTACAAGCCCGGATATTTGACTGAAAAGGTGTAATGTTCAAATTACCCGGAAGAAGAATCAACTGAAAAGCGTAAGCGACAATACTAAACCGTAATAAAACTATTTTGTGTAAGGAGTCTACAAAAATTTCTAAAAATATTGCATGCTATATTCGGGCAGAAATTGGAACATATTTATCATCGTTGTTGTTCAAAGTTTGCTCCTTTAAAAATTATTTGCCTGTGAAATAACATTGTATTCAATAGTATGTATATTATATTGTCTTCCGATTTTATAACTTGCCTACATTAATTGACTTAATTGTGTTCTTTATTTTCCTTTCATTCGTAGAAAAATACGTACCTATCTCCATTCGCTTGGTTCGCCTACGTGAGTTGAATAGAACCGGATAAAAGGTGTTTCTTAGAAAAATATTTTTGAACTTACGTAGCTACATAAGATTGTTTAACTTCCTAATTAAAAGTTTACATTCACCATGAAACACTTGTTATGTTCTTTTGACTAACTTTAGAACAATTTACTTTAGCTTCATTAGTAGGTTATCTAATTTAGTTTAGTTTATTTTCTTATCGATTTTCTCAGCACCCCGGCCCATCCTACTACTCGGATGTACACATAGATCTGTATAAAACGGTACAAAAAATATTTATACCAACACATCTTTTTAAAGAATTCATGGAATTATATCATTTCAATTTAATGCTAATTCGTGACAATTTTTTTGTAATTAACAACAGAATTTACGCTTGGAGTAGTGGTGCGCTGGAGATTTTACGCGCTGTTATTATAGATAATATCTAAGTACGATTTTAATAATATCTATCAACTTTACTATTAGGACGTTTTTCTCTAAACTACGACGAATTCAACAAGTGACGTATATTTTATCATTTATTTATCTCGTCTATTCATAGAAAATAATTATTTTTAATTAAACTCTTTAACAAAAAGAGGCGACTTCTTAAGTATAAATCAAAATGAAGAGTTACTCCAAAACCTTTACAATATCCCGCAATGCAAATGAGTTTCAGGTACTAGAGAAACCCGATTTGTACCATTGAAGCATCGAAGAGCCACTGGAATGGTTAACTGGATACCTAAATCGTATGGTAATTTTGTACAATCCTAGTAATGGAAAGAAATCAAAAGCTAAAGAAAGACAGAAGGAACTTCCTGGCAACTCATGATTCATGATCAGACACCGTTATGTTACCTTAACTCAAGATCAGAATACAAATGTTTTGACACGACATTGAGAAGGACAATAATTCAACTTGTAAGTTCACATTTTAATTATCACGTGCACGCCTTAACCGAAGTGGATACAAATTAGATTTGTGAAACATTACCATACACGAGACCAGAAGTGGAGAATAGTTTTAAGTTAAAACTTAAAAGTTTTAACCCAATATATGTTAATTGGCATTGGACATGAAGGAAAATTCAGGAATGGCTTCATTTGCCCATCTCTTTACTTTGTATAACCTTCTGTAGGCAGTGTGATAAAGAAAATGAATTAGAAGGAGGTAGGAAACTATCGCTGTTTTTAGTATTACTTTCAGCATGAGTTGGTCCCAGTTCCCCTTTACAAGCAAAGAAAAATGAGTTGACGGGTCTTTAAGGGAGGTAATATTGCGTTGGACAGTTATAAGTTCTTTAATTTGACATAATGCAATCCACTTCGCACTCAGTTCGTCCAGAGAGAAAGGAGCAGGAGGAAAGATCTTCAAATACCGTTACCAGTGAAGAAAGTAGCATCGAGAATAGCATCAGTGACCTACATGAAGCTGCAACCGAGCCAGGTGCAGCATCAGAGAGAGACGACACCGACGGCTTAAACTCTTCAAAAAATACGAGGAAACCGCACACTATTATCTGCGCACCGAAAAATACCGTGTCTACTTCCGCTCAGATTGCCACCATTGCTACGCTTCACAATAATCCCACGAGCAATTACAATCCCGGTCCCAGTACCAATGCACACTCCGACAGTACTAACCGTGTTACAGAATCTTCTCATGGCGCAATAATAAATCAAAATCAAAGGAACAGAAATACGAATGCGGGAAGAAATAATCCTGTTGAAGGAATTATTGGTGACAGTAGCGAGGTTCTAAAAATACTATAAATAATATACGTAATAAGTAAAAGTTTTGCACGCTCCTATTTTTTAGAAATTAGAAACTGAAATTTTTTCGCAATGTTTCATACCTAGATTACAACTATACGTGAATTTTCTCCGGAACAATCCACCAGCGTCAGCGGCGTACTTCGCTTTTGTAAACGACGAATTTTATTCCCATATTTGAAGCTACTAGGAATCATGGGTTTGAAACCATTATGTTATGACAATGGAGACACCAGTATCTGTTGGCTGGTGATAAGCAAATTATATCTAATTTTGGTTGGTGTACTGTTGTTGACTGGATATATGCTTCAATTCATGACATGCTACAGGTACGAACTGTTTTTGACAAGCATAAAATTAATTAGACAATTGCGTATTACGAAACGGTAAAGTAATAAGTCGTTTTTATGCAACGGTGACAAGTGACAGCTCTTTACTTTGTTGTATTGAAAATTTAAGGAGAGACAATGGATTTACTTATGAGGCCGAAATAACAAATCCTCCCAGTATGACAAGCATCATCAACCCATCGAATCTTTCAATGATCCCTGCAGAAAGAATGGCACTGTTCGCTTTGGGAAACAGGAGTAGAGTAATGAACCATAATAGGACGACTTCAAATGGATTAAATAATGCTGAACCAGCTTGGATACTGGAGAGGACTATTTGTAAGGGGAACTTAATCTACGTCTACGCCATTCCCTCAACCTTTCACTTTCTATCCTTTGTCTACATGGTTTACTTGTATTGGCTTAATGACGACGAACAGCTTCAGAATTTGATGGAAAGGGTAACGGGCGTACAGACAGCAAGAACAAGATTAATTTTGTATAAATTATAAGATACATTTATCAACGGATACGTTTTTAGGTTTTCATCCAATCTTCCCATGTCAATATCAATGTATTCTCAAAGAAAAGGCTCAGCAAAGGGATAAAAGCACTTGCTGAGATTGGCTGCTGTTGGATTGTCTTCATAACGGCTTTCCAGGTCTTGGAAGTGTATCTTCGAAAAATTTACCTGAATTTTTGGATTCAGGCAGAGTAATAATTCAATTTTGTAAAGATTTTAGGAAATGAAATCGCAAATATTTTACGTTTAAAATTTAAAAGTCATTATATTTGTATTGTATTGTATTTCAGTTATGATGTGAGAATGATTGTCGCCCTCGTTCTACTATTATCGACAATATGGCAAGACGCAATTCAGATCACAATTGTCATCAGCTTCGCTATACATTGCAATCTTATCTGTACTTACACGGAACTTATTCGAAAAAGAGTGATGCAACAGTCTATGTCGTTGTCGGAATGCATGAAGGTAATAAACTAAAAAACGAGTTACTTTAGATGAAAGATTTTTTCGGTTCGTAAATCATTTACATATTATTACCTATATTGATTGTGTAAAAGGAACTGGGTGAGCTAGGACAAATTCTTCGGTATTTAAATGAAGATCTGGGAACGGGATTGGCACCGCTTCTCCTAATTGATTCAATGTATGCTGCTGGCAGTGTAGTGAATATAATTCAACTTGGGAACAACCTGAACCCCATTGATCTATTGTCGCATGTTCTAATTGCAATTCTCTGGCTCTTTATTGTACTCTTTCCTCTTACACAGGTTAGTGAACACTATTTAAAACACACATATTTAAATTAGAAAATATGTTTTAATACATAATTAAATCTACATTTTATACTGTAAATTATTAGGCAGCACGAGTATCAACCTGCTGTGAAAAATTGAAAAGCATGGGACATGATGTACGCATGCGGCCATTTGGGTACCAACGTGTGCCTTTGTTCGATCTGGATTCGTTTCTACTCTTCGTGTCCAATCTGAAGTTCAAAGCTCGAATTTTCAAAGTTCCTGTTACTTCCGCCAATCTATCCTCACTAACGTGCTTCCTATTTCTTGCCTCACTTTTATGGGGTTATTTTCAATAATAATCAAATAATACATGACGTAGTATGTAGATTTAGTACAATTAGTGTAATTGTAATCCTTACAAAGTTGATCCCCGTGAGACTCGAAGCAGAAGTTTGACACATCCCTTGAGAAGTGTTTACTTCCATTTTAGTAAACGGTTGTTAATAAACATACTGTCTTAAGTCAAAATAATGAATGTTTACTAATTATCAAATAGCTATATGTAACAATATCTACTACATGTACAACAATCAATAAACTGCTCGATTGTATGACTTGCACATCTTCGAATAAAGTTGTTTGTTTGCAGTAATGTATAAAAATAAATATTGAGACCATATTTGTAAAAGCCATGCCAAAAATTACTTACAAAATCGTATCGTTTAAATTGTTTTAACGCAACCATTCACGTATGACGTATATAACAAATTTACAAAAGGAAAGAAAGTAAAGGAGAATTTTTTTTTAAGGAAACAAAATAATGAACAATTATTATAAACTGTATACAATGCATAATTATCTATCTGTACTCCAGCATCTTTATCGTATCTGTACGTACTCGTTCAAAATTATGTAAAATAATATTGGTACGCAAATCATTTTGTGTTCATATTGCATCAATCAAGCTTGTCGCAATTCCTGGAGCAATACGAAAACCTCTTGCATTTGCAGGACAAATTATTTGCCTCCTCATACCCACAATGGCCACATCTTCGTAACGCCGTCGCCAAGTGAAGGGACCTCAGGAGCCTTCACAAAAATCTCGAAATCAACTTCGGGCCGAAACAGAGTTCCCGAAGTTTAATTTGAAAAGGAGAAGGAGGTGGAGACAGAAGAATTATATTAAAATAAAATATTATGACCAACATCTTCAAAACAATTTCAGAATCAATTATAAAACTAAAGGAAGGAAATATCGTGATAAATTAACAATAGCCTTCGGTTTCGGTTTAAAACCAGCCCAACAATTAACATAAAAATACTTAAAAATCGTAGTAATAATGTTTTACATCGAAACACTAGCACGAAACACTTTTCTATTTAACACTTGTACAAGTTATTCGTACAATTCTGCACCAATACCAAACGACTGCAACTGCA